>WBMZ01005123.1:0-120027 GCA_013400975.1 Atrichornis clamosus
ACTCGGCCCCCGCAGGGCCGGGCCTGGGGCTGGGCCGGGCCGGCCGCGGCACTCCCCGCCCCGGGGGGGTTTGTCCCCGCCGCCCCTGGGCTCGGCGGGGGACCGCCCGGGGCCGGTGTCGAGCATCGTCCGTGCTCGCGGCAGAGACCGCAGCAGCCGGGATGTTAAAAAAGGAGTAAGGCTGGGAGAGCTGAGGGTGTTCTGCCTGGAGAGGAGAAGGCTCGAGCAGACCTCAAAGCCCCTTCCAGAGCCTAACGGGTCTGCAAGGGAGATGGACTCCTGACTTCGGACAAGGACCTGGAGTGACAGCACACAGGGAATGGCTTCCCACTGCCAGAGGGCAGAGTTAGAGGGGATATTGGGAGGAGATTGTTCCCTGTGAGGGTGGTGAGACCCTGGCCCAGGTTGCCCAGAGAAGCTGTGGCTGCCCCATCCCTGAAAGTGTCCGAGGCCAGGTTGGACGGGGCTTGGAGTGACCTCGTCTAGTGGAATGTCCGTGCAGATTGAAGTAAGATGAACTTTAAGGTCCCATCCAACCCAAACCATTCCATGATGTTCTGACGACTCTATGAAGAGCCCCAAAAGCTGTCCTGTCTCTCCCTCCAAAGAGAGGGAGTGACTGGGAAGCAGTGTCCACCCCATTTGGGATCTGGGAGCTGCCAGCACACCGAGGTCAGTGTCTGGTCAGCTCCAGGAGCTGATTCTGGTGGACTTTAAGGCCACTGTCAAGCCAAGAAGACCAGGCTGTTATGTCCTTCCCGGGACCCAGTGTTGTTACTGCTGGCAAAGGCGCCATGGTCACCCCACTCCGCAGAGGAAACCCTCGGAGGAAGTGAGGCTCACCCGAGGCGCTGGGCCCCAGGGCGGTGCTGACACCCAGGAATGTGCTGCTGCTGTCGAGCTGGTTCGGCAGCGTGTTTGGTGTTTGCCTTCCTGGCCCTGCTTTCACAGCAACGCCCAGAGAAAGCCGGGGTGGTAGCAGGGACGGCGCGTGGCAGCCAGTGCCTCTCCCACTGGGACATTGCCTGGAGCGGGCTACCTGGATTTTGCCCACCTGGGTACACTGGTGCCAGCTGTGCCTCAGTTTCCCCATCTGTAAGGAGCACAGTGTTCACCCTCCATAAGCCTGCGGGTGTTACTGGGTGGATCCGTGGGGTGAAAAGGTCCTGGAGGTTGGAATGTTGGCGCTGGGCAAGGTGCATCACTCTGGGTGATAAACCTTGTTCCTCGGCACTGTGGGAGTGGAGTGGCCTCTCCTACCTGGGTGCTGCGCCCTGTCCAGGACACACACCACATTTAGGTGACACTTGCCCTGGCTGTCATTCCTATTGCTGTCTCCCTGGGGTGGGTGTCCCTGTCCCTGGGTTCCAGCAGGCAGCACCCCTTCTGGAAGAAGGTCCTTGTGCTGGAGGCGTGTGGCTGCTCCCAGGGGTGCTGACAGTGTGCTGGCTGCAGTCACTGGGGACTGAGCCTCCTCCAGCACCCCACAGATGTGCTGGGGCCCAATCCTGCCCTGCTGCAGGGCTTTATTGGCTCACTGTCTGCCCAGAAGTGGATGAACGGTAATACGTGACCTCCCGCAGTGGCTGGCAGACTTGGGGTCACTCTAGCTGGAAGGGGAAGCACAGGAAGGGCACACAGAATGTCCCAGCATTCATGGAGGGCCTGGGGGCACCGGGAAGGGACGAGCTGTTGGGATGTCACCCACAGAGTGGATGCAGAGGAGCACATTCCCGGCATAGGGCATCCCATCACTTCCCCGCCTGGAGTGCCCCCACCTCATCCTCCCGCCTCGGCCATATGAAATGCAGCCGGTCCTCGCTCTGTGCCCGCTGCCAAGCAGCCATCAGCTGGGAACAGCTTCCAGTCTGGGCTGGCTGGGCTCCAGCAGGCCCACAGCCAGCTCCTGTATCCAGCGTCCCGCGCTCCCAAGCTTCCCACGCCTCGTGGAGCCGCGGCTAGAGGCCAGCGCTCCCTCCATCCCTGTGCCGGGTTGGGGAGCTGCTGGCCGTGCCCGGCCGTGCTGGGGAGGATGGGGAGCCAAGCAAAGCAGATCCTTTGGGAGTGGGTTTGCTCTCAGAACAATCGCGCTTGCCCCGTCTGACCCGCTGCGGTGGGTGGGACACGGCAGGGAAGGGCTGGGCAGGGCGCAGGGCAGTGCTGCCAGCTGGATGCGGCCCTGGACTTGCCGTGCTGCTCGCTTTCCGACTTGGAATGTGGAGAGAGGAGGCAGGGCCTGTGTGTCCTGTACTGGGGTTGGGTACTGGAGGATGCTCAGCACCAGGCCACTGTTCTGGGGTCCTCAGGAAGGATCTGGCCTTTCCTGGGATTGGCTTGGCCACAGGGCAGTGTGGAGCAGAGCCTGGGAAGGCATTGAGTCTTCATTGATGGACGGAAGGAGCTTCTGCTCTCCTTGAATGTCCCTGCCCAGGGCCTGCCTGAGCTGCCTGTCACCCATCTCTGCACAGATGCGGTGCCATGGGGGGTTGGAGGCCGCAGTGCCAGCTTCGGCATCACAGCAGCATCCTCCCTGCCTCAGCAGGGTTAAATCAGATTCCCTGGCTAGGCTGAGCCGTTTCTGGAAAACACTCCCCTCCCTCCTGAGGGACCCTCGACTGGGCTCAGGGCCGGGCCTGGAGCAGTGCCAGGCTTTGGGAGCGCAGTGTGGCTGGAGCTGTGTGGATGACACGAAGCTTATGGCCCTGGCTCTCTCTGTGTGCAGCCAGCCCCCGCCGCGGGGATCAGGCCTCGCTTGTGGCTCCGGACACGCTCCCCGGCCCTCACCTTCCTGGCGTGTCCCTGGGGATGCTGCAGCGCGCGGTGGGTGCAGTGCAGGCTGCTCCCGAGAGGTTTGAGCTGCTGTGCTGGTGCCGTGATTTCACGGGTGGCGAGCACTTCCGGCAGCTGCCGAAACGCCGGTGCTGCCGAGCATGTCCCGGCTGGGCTCTGCACCTTGGGGGATGCAGCCAGCTGGGCATGGGGGACACCCAGGGTGCTGGGGAGGACAGTGGGGCTCAGCACCGCAGGGAGGTCCGGGTATCCACTGACCGACCTCTTCCTCCCCGTCCCGCAGACTGGAGGAGGTGCCCTTGGAGGTGCTCCGACAGCGAGAGTCCAAATGGCTGGATATGCTCAACAACTGGGACAAGTGGATGGCCAAGAAACACAAGAAGGTAAGTGACAGCTGTGTCTCCCCTGGGAGGTGGCAGGGAGGGACAGCCAGGCACAGCAGTGTCCTTTTGGGGCAGCCTGGTGTCACCGCTTCCCTGCAGACAGACGTCTGGATGCCTTTGGATGATACTGTTGGCTTGAATGGGCTGTTCATCCCCCTTGGAAACTGGAGATTGGGGGGGCTGAGTGGTCCTGAGCCAGCCCACTGCTGCCTCCAACTGTTCCCTGCTGGGCTGGAGCCTTCCTAGGGCTTTTTTGGCTGCCTGCAGGCAGCTATGGGAATTGTTTGCTCATGGAAACTTCTGTTCTGAGCATCTTGCAGACCAAAAAAAACTCTGGGTAGGAAATGTTTGAGCCTGACGCGCGTGACACTGGTCTGTGAGCTGGGGTACCTGGGAGACTCCTTGTGGGGTGGCTCCATGGCTTGGTCTGCTGGTGCTCCCTGACCCCCTCAGCCTGGGATGAGGCAGGATTGGGATGCTGCAACTCCCAGGTTGCTGCTGTGTGTCTGCTGGGAGCAGCAAGGCCACTGGCGTGGGACAGCAGTGCCGGAGAGTGGCCCAAGGGCCTCCTCCTCCCCGTGCTGGCAGAGTCCCTTGGCACCCCTCCGTGTGCCTGGAGTGTTGTCCCCACTCGGTGCCTGGTGAACGACACCGGAATTCCTCATCTGTTTCTTGGCTGCTCTTAAAGGATTTGGGAGAGCTTTCTGGGCCACGACAGGCGGGCGCTTTGTTCCACGGGCGATTTCCGCCACTCTCCAGCCGTGTGCCACAGGGTGCCCTCTGGGATGGGGTGAGCGTTCCAGCAGCCCTGCGCCTGGCAGAGCAGCTCCCTTGTGTTTGGGCCGAACTCCTGGGAGTCTCCATGGGGCTGATGTGCTGTGTAGACTGTCCTGCAGCAAAAATCCATGCCTGGAGCTTTGGAGAGGCTGCTCCGGAATGCTGCTCTGTGCCTGGATCCCTGGGCCTGCTCATGGAAGGCTGCCAGGCCTGGCCTTGGATGCTGTCAACTATCCTTGGTTTGGCAGGAGCCTGCTTGGTGCAGGTCCCTGCTGCTCTGGGGGAGCTCCCTGAGCCTCCAAAAAACCCCGGTACTTTTCTGGCTGCCTCACTGGGGTTGGCAGGCAGCCCGGGGATCCCTTGGGCCAGCTCCTGCTGGGCTCGCTCACACCTGCACCGTTCCAGCATCCCAAAATGCTCCCTGCCTGGCCCCGATCCCAGCGGAGCCTGACCCCACATCCTTCCTGGCGCTGAGCCATGCCAGCACCACGTGCTGGAAGGAGGGCAGGCGTGTGGGTAGACAGCTCCCACTGCTCTCCCGGGATGGACAGCTTTCCAACTGCACCTCTGCTTGCAGCATCCCTCAGCCCAGACACACTTCCAATCCCTGCAAGGGCATGATGGGATTGTGGGGACGATGGCAAGACTCTGTGTGGGACCAAGGGGATGAGCTGCTCAGCCCCAGCTGCACTGGCCTGGCCAGCTGGAGAGGCTGCTGGACTGAAACCCAGTGAGGTGGTTTCCTTCCTGGCAGCATGGCCCGCAGGAAGGGGAGCTGGCTGGGAATAGGAGCTGTCAGTAGCCACAGAGCTGCCCACAGCAGCCCTGGGCATTGCCCACTGCATTATTTCCTGCCAGCACAAAGGGACCTGCCCCCGTAAACAACCAGTGCTGCGGTGAGGGAGCAGCAAACCTCCGGGGAGGTGGTGGTACCACGCTTGGAAACAACCACCTGCTCCCCATTACTCCAGCAAACAGGGAAACGCAGCCTTGGGCAGGCAGGAGATGCCTGAGGAGGATTTATTTGGGAGCTGTTGGCCACTGCTCACAGGGCCATGGCACAGTTGGCACATGCCACCTGAGTGAGGGCATGAGGAGTGGAGGCTATGCTTGCGTTGTGTGGAGAGTGATTGTGCTGAAAGCACCAAGCTTGTGGGCCCCACCTTGCTTCCTGCCCTGGCTGAGGACTGTGGGGAGAAAGACACATAAGAGTGTGGAACTGCTGGAGTGAGTCCAGAGGAGGCCGTGGAGATGCTCCGAGGGCTGGAGCCCCTCTGCTCTGGAACCAGGCTGGGAGAGCTGAGGTTGTTCAGCCTGGAGAAGGCTCCAGGGAGACCTTAGAGCTCTGTTCAGTGCCTAAAGGGGCTCCATGAGTTCTGGAGAGAGACTTAGGACCTGGAATGGAGTGACAGGACAAGGGCGAATGCCAGAGGGTAGGGTTAGATGGGATATGAGGAAGAAATGGTCCCCTGTGAGGATGGGGAGGCCCTGGCACAGGTTGTCCAGAGAAGCTGTGGCTGACCCATCCCTGGAAGTGTCCAAGGTCAGGTTGGACAGGGCTTGGAGCAAGCTGGGATAGTGGAAGGTGTCTCTGCCCATGGCAGGGGTAGAACAAGATGATCTTTAATATCCCTTCCAACCCAAACCATTCCATAGTTCTGTGATTTGGAGCTGCCACTCTGATGAGTTGGAGCAGGCTGTTGGGGGCTCTGGTTTGGTCCCTGTTGGTGCAGGCAGCACCAGGGTTAAGCCGGCTCAGCTCCCACGCAGGGTAGGTACCGACTGCCTCGCCTGGACTTTGGTCCTGGCTGGTGCCCAGTGCCAAGGAAACCAGGGGCCGACTGTGGGCACAGATCTGGCCCCAGGGGCCTCAGGATCCGTCCACGTGTGGAGCTGGGGCCGGACCTGCCCTTCTGCCTGGGATGAGTAGGTGGAAAGGCTGAGATACACGGCAGGGTGCACATCCCTGCTTTCCATCGCCCCACAGGGGAGTGGGGGGCTGGACTGGGGAGCCTTCCCTGTGTCTCCAGTGCTTCCCATGTGGATGAAGACACCCGCTCCCCACCTTGGCTCCAATGTTTGCTTTTCCAGCTCCCAACAGGATCCGGCTTTGAGGCAGTGCCAGGCTTGTTTGGAGCTGTTTGCATGCCACAAAGCCTCGGCTGGGCCCCTGGCAGCTCCCCCATGCTGCTGGTGCAGCCCTGGCTGCCATTCCAGCTGGCATCCCTGCATCCCAGGGGCTCAGGGACACTTCCCCGTGTTTGGGAGGCAGCAGGGGACCAGCCTGTGGCCGTGGTGCTGGCCTGGCTCCCACCTTGCCCCAGGAGCCTCTTTGTTTCCCACTGCTCTATGATTTTTCCTGTGACAGCTGTGTCTCTCCCTGCAGATCCGGCTGCGGTGCCAGAAGGGGATCCCGCCCTCGCTGCGGGGCCGTGCCTGGCAGTACCTCTCTGGGAGCAAGGTCAAGTTGGAGCAGAACATGGGCAAGTTTGATGTGAGTCCTGCCAGGGACCCTCCTGCACCACCAGAGAGGGGGCAGTGCTGGGATGGCTCCTGCTCCTTCCAGGGCTCATGGGTGTGTTGGGATCTCAGACATCTTGAGTGGGGTGTCAAGGGTGTTGCTCACCCCAGTCCTCTCCTCCCCAGGAACTGGATCTCCTCACAGGAGATCCGAAGTGGCTGGATGTGATTGAGCGGGATCTCCATCGGCAGTTCCCCTTCCATGAGATGTTTGTCTCACGTGGAGGCCATGGGTATGTGGAGCTACTGTGTGTCCAGTCCTCAGCAGCCATGGGGTGGGCACTGTCTATCCCAGCTCATGGAGACACACTCGTGTCCCCAGTGTCCTCCCCATTTCCTAAACAGTCCTTATACTCCAGAGTCAAGTTGCATCCGGGCACAGACTGAAAACAGAATGGCTTCCCAGGAGCTCCATGTGCAGGTCACAGCCCTCAGACCAGTTCTGACACCCAGTGGGGTGGGAATTGCCGTGGCAGGAGGGCAAAGGGAGGAGGTGGCAGCCAGTGGCCTCTTTCACCAGGAGAATGCTGCTCCCAGTGTGTTGGGGAGCCTGTGTGCTCCTGTGCTTGCAGCTGGGTCCTGTCTGTCCACGGTTCACCCTGAGCCAGCATCCCTGGGAGGTGGTTGTCTGCCTGCCTCAACTTCTGGATCCAGGCGGGATGTGCACTCTGTAGGCAGAGCTTCCCAGAGCACAGCTATGCTTGTTGTGTCCTATAGTCCTGAGTTTGTGTGGAAAGGGGATCCCAGCCAGGAACTGACCCGGTCTCACACTTGGGATGCACGGGGAGGGCTGCTGGGCCACATCCGTGCCGTGTGCCCACCTCTCCGTGCCCGGGGTGTCCCCGCAGGCAGCAGGACCTGTTCCGGGTGCTGAAGGCCTACACGCTGTACCGCCCGGAGGAGGGCTACTGCCAGGCCCAGGCGCCCATCGCCGCCGTCCTGCTCATGCACATGCCGGCCGAGGTACGGGCACGCGGCTCTGGGCAGGGGGGCCTGCTCGCCAGAGAGCTGGCACCTCCCGGAGGCTGTGGGTCCCTTTGGGGGGATACTCAGCTCACAGCACCCCAAAGCACCCCAGGGCTGCTCTGCCTCCTCCTGTAGTCACTGGGAGGAGGGAGGGGGTCACAGGAATGTCCCCTGTGCACTCAGCTGCTGTCCCTTGGCTTGCAGCAAGCATTCTGGTGCCTGGTGCAGATCTGTGAGAAGTACCTCCCTGGCTACTACAGCGAGAAACTGGTGAGTAAAGGGCTCACGGTGCCTTCAGCAGTGGCAGGGACGTGCAAGGTGCTGCACCTGGGTCAGGGCAACTCCCAGTATCAATCCAAGCTGGGGGTGAAGGGACTGAGAGCAGCCCTGGGGAGAAGGACTTGGGGATTGTGTGTGCTGGGACCCAGAAACTCCCATGCCCTGGGCTGATCCCCCAGTGTAGGCAGCTGGAAAAGGGGGATTCTGCCCCTCTCAACTGAGACCCCACCTGCAGAGCTGTCTCCAGGCCTGGGGCCCTGCACAGGAAGGACCTGGAGCTGCTGGAGAGAGTCCAGAGGAGGCCATGGCGATGCTCCAAGGGCTGGAGCCCCTCTGCGCTGGAGCCAGGCTGGGAGAGCTGGGGGTGTTCACCTGGAGAAGAGAGGGCGCCAGGGAGGCCTCAGAGCCTCTTCCAGTGCCTAAAGGGGCTCCAGGAGAGCTGGAGAGGGACTGGGGACAAGGGATGGAGGGACAGGACACAGGGAATGGCTTCCCACTGCCAGAGGGCAGGGTTAGATGAGATATGGGGAAGGAATTGTTCCCTGTGAGGGTGGGGAGGCCCTGGCACAGGTTGCCCAGAGAAGCTGTGACTGCCCCATCCCTGGACTTGTCCAAGGCCAGGTTGGATGGGGCTTGGAGCACCCTGGGATAGTGGAAGGTGTCTCTGCCCATGGCAGGGGGTGGAATGAGATGGTCTTTAATGTCCCTTCCCACCCAAACCATTCCACAATTCTACGTCTCCAGGCCAGAAACTCCCCCAGCTCCTCACCCTGGAGAAAAAAGGGGTCTGGGGAGTTGCTGGCTATTCCCACAGTCTCCATGGTGTGCCATGGCTCCCAGAAGCATTCCTTAGTCAGGGATGGGGGGCTCAGTCTAGCATCCATACGACACAGCTCTGCTCCTGTAGCCAGATGTAAAGGGTGGGCTGCTCCTGCCGGGGCCAGGCACTGGGGGCTGATCCCAGGGCTGGGACGCTCACTGGGACACTGGTCCCTGTCCCTGCAGGAAGCCATCCAGCTGGATGGGCAGATCCTCTTCTCACTGCTGCACAAGGTGTCACCTGTGGCCTACAAGCACCTGAGCAAGCAGAAGATCGACCCCATCCTGTACATGACGGAGTGGTTCATGTGCGCCTTCTCCCGCACACTGCCCTGGAGCTCCGTCCTGCGCGTCTGGGACATGTTCTTCTGCGAAGGTAGGAGCTCCCCACCATCCTCCTCCTCGTCCTGGGATCACCAGCAACACTCCCCACAGCACAAGGGACCTGTAGCAGGGCAGGTTTGGGGCAGCCACATACCTGGGGTGGAAATGGGCTGTTTTTCTGGAGGTAGGAGGCATGTGCGTCCCAAAACCACCCTCTTGTGTGTCCCGACTGTTAGTGGGACTGAGATCTGGTGCCCTACAGCATTTGAGGGACATGGTGGCAGTGTCACCATGTCCTGCCTGGTACTCACTGCCTCATGTCTCCTCTTACAGGAGTGAAGATCATCTTCCGGGTGGGCCTGGTGCTGCTCAAACACACCCTGGGCTCCTCGGACAAGCTTAAGTCCTGCCAGGGCCAGTATGAGACCATGGAGAGGCTGAGGGCCCTCAGCCCCAAAATCATGCAGGAGGCCTTCCTGGTGCAGGAGGTGAGGTGCTGGGGACGGTGTGGGGGCCCAGGGCCGCTCAGTCGGCCATCGCTGCCAGACTGGGCTGTCCCTAGGTGGGCGGATGGGGCGGGGCATGGGGGCAGCCCCCACAGAGCTTGGTTAGGGGTTGCCTGTGCCTTGAGGGGAATCCCACACCAGCCCTGTGGCTGGGCACAAGTCGCTGATGGCACAAGTGTCCCCACAGGTGATCGAGCTGCCGGTGACGGAGCGTCAGATCGAGCGGGAGCACCTGATCCAGCTGAAGAAGTGGCGGGAGACGCACGGGGAGCTGCAGTGCAAGTCCCCCCCGCGCCTGCACGGCGCCAAGGCCATCAGCGAGGCCGAGCCCGCGCCCCGCAAGGCGCTGGAGCCAGTCCCCTCCATCATCGTCTCCCCCGGGCCCGCCCCCGTGCCTAAGGCCCGCAAGAGCAAGGAGAAGAGCCGGGAAAAGAGCCCGGCCAGTCCCGCCAACGGCCCCGGGGCTGAGGGCAACGGAGCGCCGGGCACGACCCGGGAGCTGCTGCACCCCCAGGTCTCCCCCCACCACCAGTCCAAGGAGAGCCTGAGCTCCCGGGAGAGCGAGGACACGTACTTGTAGGGCCCGGCCCACACCCCGGGCAGCCGGGCTCAGCGGGGCTGCGCACGGACCCGGGCGCAAGGACACCGAGGGGGACCCCTGGCACCCGGCGCTGGGGGCTCTGAGCTGGAGGGATGGGACAGGGGGGCTGTATGGCTCCGTGAGGACTCCGTGGTCCCCATGGGGTGTCTGCGGAGCTTGGCCAGGTGTGGTGACCAAAGGGGACACCGTGGGTCTGTGCTGGGTGCCCACCCCGCAGGGTGCTGGCACCACAGGCGGTGGGAGCCTGGGCAGGGGGTGGCTGAGCCACCCGAGCTCCCTCCCCACACTGGGGGGCTGAGCTGCCCCTCAGGCCCTTCTCCCCGTCCCAGAGCCCCTCAACCCATCACCCCCCGGGTACCTCCTGTAGCCCCCTCCCTGTGCCAGCCAAGCAGCCCCAGCCCTGGTTCCCGAGCACTTAGGCCTGGCACAGGGCACTGGGGGTACGTGAGGAGCCAGGGGACCCCTCGCCCCTCTCTTTATCTAGTGAGGATATATCAAGCTGTAGCCCTATATGTAGTACCCAATTTACCTACTCACTGAGCCTATTTATTATTCCTCCGAGGCAGGATAGGGACCGAGGCAGGATGTGCTGGAGGCAGCGGGATTTGGTGCCGAATTACGGGGCTAAAGCCCCCCCATCCCATCCCCAGGCTCCCCACAGCTCAGGGGGAGTGTTTACCCTGCCAGGGCTCACCCCACCACTGCCACCCCCCTCCCCAGTCCCCAGCACAGGTGAGATGGGGTGGGTGAGCAGCAGCCAGATGCTCCCTGGTTGTGGGGTCCCCTCTGCCCCCCCTGCCCTCCCCGAGGGTGGGTGGTGGGTTTGTAAAATAAAGTGGGAAAAGCAGTTTTGTACAAAGGGGTCAATAAAGCGAGTGTGTAAAGGCGCAGCCCTGGTTCCCACCTCTCCTTGCCTGGGATGGGGGGTGAAGGGTGGCATGGGACAAGGGTGTCACCTCCCACTTCCTGCACCAGTACCAGCTTCAGGGAGGCAGCCCCTGACCTAGACCCCACCTCTCCAAGGTTCTCCATCTCTAGGGAGCACCGTACCCTGCGTCCCATTTTCCCTGAGTGATCTGGTACTGGAGGGCACCCTGGCCTGCACCCCATTTCCCTCGGACACTCGGATCCTGGCAGACATCGTACCCTGGGTCCCATCTCCCCTGGGGGGCAGGTGCTGGGCAGGGTCCTGGGAAGGGCCCTGCTGCTGTCACTGCTTTGTCACCACCCAGGGTGGCCCAGCCCCGCTGTCTCACTCAGCCCTGGGGCTGCCCCTTTGAAGTGGAATGGGAGGAGGCTGAGACCTGCCCCAACTTGTGACGGTGGTGGCTGCCAGGCCCCGGGAGGTGCTACGGGGTGCACTCCCATCCCAGCACCCAGGCTGCTCTGCCTCTCCCAATGTCACAGCTCCAGTGGCCGAAGGGAGCCAGGAGACCCCTAATTAATCCCAGAACACCCCAGAGCTCAGCTTCCCACACCCAAAATGGTGCCCCAGGCCCTCTCTCCTGCTTCCTGCAGGCAGGAATTCTGCCCAAACCTCCATTCCTGCCTCCAGAAACCCCTTTTCCCTGAGGGGTGGCCCTGGTTTGGTGAATCCCCTCTCCGGGCCTGGTGTTGGGGGCTGAGCATGCGGGACCCAGCTGGGTGCTGGGGTAGGACTACGGTGGGGTTGGCAGTGGGCTGGACTGGGAATGGGGGGTTTGGATTGGGTTGGTCCCTGGTTGGGCACCCCGGGGTGTTGAATTAAGGCTGGTTTGAACATCCCCGGGGCTGGAGCTCGCGGCTACCCCCGGGTATCCGAGTTGGAGCTGCTCCAGGCACCCCGGGGCGCTGAATTTGGGCTGGTTTGGGCACCATGAATTCTGTATTTGGGATGGTCCCGGGGATCCGGTTCGGGCATCCCGGAACTCTGAACTGGGGCTGCTCCCGGAGCACCGGGGCCGGGTGGTTGTCTCCCTCTCGGGGAGAGAGGCGGGGCGGTGCCGGGGCGGGTCCCGAAGCGATGCGGGGCGGTGCCGGGGCCGTGCCGGTGGTCACAGGGCGGTCCCTGGGCCTTGCAGGCGGTCACGGGGCGGTCACTAGGCGATGCAGGGCGGTTCCGGAGGGGTCCCGGAGGGATGAGGGCCGGTCCCGAGGCAGTCCCGAGGCGATGCGCGGCGGTCCTGGGCCGGTTCCGAAGCGGGGCGGGGTGGTCCCGGATCGGTCCCTAGGCAATGTAGGCGGTCACAGGGCGGTGCCGAAGCGATGCGGGGCGTTCATGGGCCGGTACCGGGGCGATGCAAGGCGGTCCCGAAGCGGTGCGGGGCGGTCCCGGGGCGGTCCCGTGTTCGCCCTTATAGCGGCGTCGGCGGCGGTCCCCGGGGCGGCGCGGCCGCCATGGACCTGCACATCCTGGAACACCGGGTGCGGGTGCTGAGCCTGGCCCGCCGTGGGCTCTGGCTCTACACCCACCCTCTGCTCAAGCTGCTCTTCCTGCCCCAGCGCTGCCGGTACCGGCCTTTCTCCCTCCTCCACCCTCCTCCTCCTCCCCCGATGCCCGGCCCCGGGAGACGGCGGCGGTTTTGGGATCAGCAACACCGATTTCCTCTTCTTCAGATGCAAGTTCTTCAGCCTGACGGAGACTCCCGAGGACTACACGGTCATGCTGGACGAGGAAGGCTTCAAAGGTACCGTGCGGTGGCCTCCTCGCAGGGCGGTGGGCACCGCAGGCACGAGCTGTGCGCGTCCTCAGCCCGGCTCCACGCCTGGGCCGCAGGGAGCGAGTCCCGGCTTGTGCTTGGCTCCCTCGAACGTGCCCATCCCGTCCCCGCGGCGCCTGCGCCGGGGATGTGCCGGCTTGCCCGGCCGAGGCTCTCCCGGCGTGGCTGCCTGCCCTCGCTCCGACAACCCCTCCCGGGCAGAGCTGGCAGCCAGCTCGTGGGACCAGGCTGCGGGGGTGGTCTGCGGAGAGCCCGGCGCCAGCCCGAAGCCCGGGTGCTCCGGACAGGGAGCAGGGACCTCCCGGGATGCCCGCGGGCAGCGCTCCAGGCTCTGAGAGCCCTCCTGTCATCATTCCCCTGTCGAATTTCATCCTGTCCTTCTGCCCGGTGAGGGCCAACTGGTGCTTTGGCAGAGCAGGGCAAATCGTTGCCTAACCAGGCTGCCTGGGGTGAGCCCTGTCCGGCAGCAGGGACCAAGTTTTGGGGTGTCCTGGGGAGGTTTGATCCCTCCTAAGCCAGTTCCTCTCTCAGGGATGTGCCATCTGGTGACGTCCCCACCGCTGGTGACCCAGCGTGTGCCGTGCATCACCCTCACCGCCGGTCCTGCTGGGGGTACCGGCCCAACGGGCTGAGCCAGAGGGTCCGGATCCCCGCCCGGCTTCCCACGCCCAAACCTTCCTGCTGAGGCCGCAGGAGCCGGCCGCAGTGTATCCTTGGCCGTGCCCCAAGGAACAAGGGTCAGCACTCCGGCCACAGGCACTCACGGCCAGATCCCGGTCTCACCTCCCTTTTCTGTGGAACGGGACCGTGTCCCGGGCTCTCCCCGCGCCCAGAGCCAGAGCTGTTCCCCACGTATTGTTTTATTTCAGGGCCTGCGGACAAATATTCCTCAATCCCGAGGGGAGGGCGGGAAGTGCTGAACAATGGTCCTGCGAGCCTGCGGCCCCGCTGTGCCCTGTGAACCCCCCGGGGCTGGGGGACTGCCAGTGTCCCCCCGCTGCCGGGCTGGGAGGGGACCCCCGGCAGAGGAGGGCTGCACCCCCTCTTCCCTTGGGGATCAGGATTAAGCCCTGGGGTGGGTGACATGGGGACACGGGGTCCCCTTGCAATCAGCCTCTCCCAGGGTGGTGTTGAAAAGCAATTAAGCATTAAGCTCTGGGACAGGTCCCCATGTCCCCGTGTCCGTGTCCCACCCCCCCCGTTCCCAGCGCTGGGCCCTGGGCCGGAGCCGAGGCTGTTCTGGCGCTTCCTGCACAGGAACAGGCGCTGGGAACACCCGCCGAGGCCCTGGATCCGGCCCCGCTCCCGCCCTGCCCTGGGCCGCAGTTTGGGAGCAGAGTGTGGGGCCCGTCCCGCGATGGGGTCCCCCTGAGTGGGTGCTGGACTCTCCCTGCTGCGACCTCCCCTCCACCACTGGTGTGATGAGTTTGGGGTCTTGGCTGGGCTGGGACACTGGGTACCCACTGAAGGGTTGGGGGCTTTTGTAGTCTCCCATGGGAGCTGCCTTCCACCTTTCCTGGATCGGAGGAGTGGATTTGAGACCCCTTGGGTGCCCCCGCCTTGTTCCTTCCTGGGAAGGGGTACCCAGAGAGGGGGAGAAGCCTGACTGAGCCCTGGGGTGCCCCAGCAGTGCCGGCTCCTCTCCTGGGCAGGAGGATGGGAGCAAGAAGGGTGGGAGGCAGGAAGAGGGGGCCCGGGACGGCAGGGGAGCAGCTGTACATGTCCACCCTGCCAACACCAGCAGGTTTTTGGGAAGCAGCTGTGGCCCTCCACCCGCCTGGGCTCTGCCCTCCCCACCAGGCTGGCACCAGGTGCTGGGACCCCCAGGACAGGGGGGTGACCCTCCCCTTGTCCCCTCTGGTATCCTGTGTGCATCCTTGAGCATCCGTGGTGGTAGGTGGTGGGATGGGGGCTCCAGGGGGGCAGGGGATGAGCTGGGCAGCTCCAGAGCCCTGGTGATGCTGGTTTTGGGGTGCAGTGAGCCCCAGTACTCCCATTCACCCAGCCTGGAGTGCTGGCACAGGGAGGAGATGCACATCCTGGGGTTGGGGGGGCTGCAGCCTTGACCCCCCTCATCCCTGTGGCCAAATCCCGGTGTGGAGCAGCTGAGCGCTGTCTGGCTCATTCCACCTGTCGATGGGGCTTATCGCACCCCCAAACCGGTGTCCCCACACTGGGGACTGGTCCTGTCCCCTGTCTGCTCATCACCCAGGGGACAGTGTGACACGCGGTGCCTGAGCTGGCACTGGCTCTGTGTCTGGCCGTGCTGAGCCCTGGGGGAGCCACCTGCCTCAGTGTCCCTTGTCCCTCGCAGAGCTGCCACCCTCCGAGTTCATGCAGGTGGCCGATTCCACGTGGCTGGTGCTCAGTGTTGTCTCCAATGGGCGGGAACCCTCGGGCTGCCAGGCCACCGGCGTCACCAAGATCGCGCGGTCGGTCATCGCGCCGCTGGCCGAGCACCACGTCTCGGTGCTGATGCTCTCCACGTACCAGACCGACTTCATCCTGGTGAGTGACCAGGAGGCACCTGGTTGGCTGTCCCAAGGGCCCCGCTGTGCCCTGCAGGGAGGGGTGGCAGTCCAGGCCCTGATCCGGCATCCCTGGGCAGGTGCGGGAGCGGGACCTGCCGGTGGTGATCCACACGCTGGCCGGGGAGTTCGACATCTACAGGGAGGAGAGCGGCGAGTGTGTCCCTGTCACCTGCGATGATGTGAGCAATGGCTTCCTCAAGCCCAAGCCAGGTGAGTGGCACTTGGTTCCATGTCCACTGGGGCCACCTGGTTCCTGCCCAGATGCTCCAGCTACGACCTGTGGTACCCATATCCTTGGGGGACCTCCAGGGCCACCCTGTCCTAGGGCCACCCACTCCCCACCAAGGCGCTCCAGCTCCCACTGGAGATACTCACATCCTTGGCAGACCCCCAGAGCCCCCTGGTCCCTACTGAGATGCTCCAGCTCCCACCAGTGAAACCCACATCTTTGGGTGGCCCCCAGGGCCACCTTGTCCCCCGGCCACACTGTCCCAGGGCCATCCGGTTCCTGCCAAGATGCTGCTCCCATGAATGTTTCCCAGATCCTGGGGAACCCCCATGGTCACCCTGTCTCCAGGACCACCCAGTCCCCGCCAAGGTGCTCCTGCTCCCGCTGGTGGTACCTGCATATTTGGGGGACCCCCAGGGCCACCCAGTCCCCACCGAGATGCTGCAGCTCCCATCGGTGGTACCCACGACCCTGGGGACCCCCGGGCTACCCCTCTGCGCCCTGAGAGGCTCCATGCTGTGGGCGCGGTGGCCACGGGGTGGCACTGCGGGACTGTCCCCGAGCTGTCCCCAGGCCTGACACGTGGCCGTTTCCCTGCCAGCTGCCAGCCCCACGCTGCACCCCGTGCAGAGCCCCCAGACCCGTTTCTGTGTCTTGACGGTGGCCCCCGACACGCTGCCCGCCATCGCCACCATGCTCATTGACGTCCTCTTCTACTCCCACAGGTGGGTCCCAGGGATGGGGACACAGGGGTGGCCCCTGGCCCGGTGCCATCTGAACTGGGGTGACATGTCCCTGCCATGGCCCCCAGTGGGTTTTCAGGCTCTGGGTGTGTTTTCCAAACTGGTTTTGCCCTCCCGGGAGCTGCAACCACATGCCTGCTGCCACTGTGAGGGTGGGAACGCTGAGGTGACACAAGGGACAAAGCCACCATTGCAGCAAAGCCCAGGGAGGGAAATGCAAAGCAAGAGGAGGTCGGTTTGGAAAAGACAGCAGGAATGGTGCTGGGCGGAGGAGATACTCCTGGCCAAATCCTTCTGTGTCCCCTGGGATGGGTCCCCTCTGGTGGCACCCTCCTGCTCCAGAGTCACCATGGCCTTTAGGGAATGCCCCAAAACCCGGTGTCACCCCATCCTGCCTGCAGCCAGCACCTGTGAGCTGCAGACCCTGCGGGGACCACCTGCTCCTGTCCCCCCTCCCCTCACCCTGCAGCATCCCAACATGATGCTCAGACATGCAGTGCCAGCACCAAGCCCTTCTGCTCCCATTTTGGGGGTTGTGACCACCCCCCGTGTCCCCTTCCCCCTCAGCAGCCCCCCGTGGGACACAGGCACCGATAGCCAGGACCTCGACTCCATCACCTTCTTCTCCTTCTCCCTCATCGAGGGCTACATCTCCATCGTGATGGATGCTGAGACCCAGAAGCGGTAGGTGCCACCCCTGGGCTGTCTGTCCCTCCGTCCCTGGGTCTGGGGGCTCAGGGAGGGGATGACAGTCGGTCCTCCCCCTCCTCAGGTTTCCCAGTGACCTCCTGCTGACCAGCTCGACGGGGGAGCTGTGGCGGATGGTGCGGATTGGGGGGCAGCCCCTTGGCTTTGGTGAGTGTGGCCGTGATGTCTGTGTCCCCTCTCGTGCCACTCCCACCCAGGGGCTGCTCTGGGGCACTACTGTCCCCATATGTCCCCATGGCAGTGACCCAGGACCCCCCTTGCCCCCCCAGACGAGTGTGGCATCGTGGCGCAGATCGCGGAGCCGCTGGCGGCCGCCGACATCTCGGCCTATTACATCAGCACCTTCAACTTTGATCACGCCTTGGTGAGCCCCTGCCCCTTCCCAAGGACCCCCTGCCACCCTCAGAGTGTCCCCTGGGGCTGACACCCCCTCTGTCCCCCCGGCAGGTCCCTGAGGAGGGCATTGCTGAGGTCATCCAGCTGCTGCAGCAGCGGCAGGAGAGCAGCAGATAGCGGCTGGCTGTCCCAGGCCGGGTGGCCCAGCACGGTGGCACGGTGGGATCCCCCCTCCTCCCCACCCCGATTGGTTATTTTTTAATGTTAATGATCCCCTGGCACGGGGCAGAGCTGGACGCAGCATCGCTCCCTGTGTGCTGGGCGCATGGTGGCCTTGGGGACATGGTGGCCTTGTGGCAGTGGGACAGTGTCCTGCAGGAGAGGGGTCAGTCCCCGTGTGCCGTCCTCTCCCTCCAGCCCTGCCTGCGTGGGGTGGGGGGGCTTTGGGGGAGTGGGTGTCCCCAGGGACCTGCTGGTGCAGGGGACGTGCCAAAGAGCGGTGATGTGCCACCACGGTGCTGTAGGGGACAGCCTGAGTTGTCCCCTTGGGAAGGGAGGGGTGGCCGGGATGCTCGGGGACACCCCTGGACCAGCCCCATGGAGGGGAGAGCATCCTTGGAGCTGGGGTTAACCCTGGCACCCCAAAAATCTCCAAGGTGGTGAGGGAGGGTTGTGGTTCTTCCCCAGCCCTGGCTGTCACTTGCCGTGGAGGGGTGACAGTGACCTCCAGCTCCTCACAAGCTGTATTTTCACATAGTTTTTATTAAGTCAATAAAATTCTTATTATTTTTACTTCCATGTAGCCCGGGGGGTTGCCCAGAACTGGTCCCTGTGGTGGTGGCAGGGGCTGAGATGGGACAGGGGGTCGTGGTCCTGTTGTGAGGTGACTGGGACATGGCCACTTTCCATGCCACTTATTTGGGATGAAAAAAGGGGGGAAAGCTGCAGCCCCCAACAAGTCACGGGCCCTGGGGAAACCCAGGCCCACATTCCTGCCCTCCCCCTGCCCCACACTGCACCAGACTGGGGGGAAACTGAGGCATGAGCCTGATCCCAGGCCTGGGGATGTCCCTGTCATGCCATCACTGTGTCCCCACGTCCTCTTGCCTTGCTGGTGGCACAGCACCCTGTGGCAAAGTGGGGTGCAGGGGGTGGGGGCTGTGCCCTCCCGGGGGGTGCTGCAGCCAGTGGGTGCCCCCAGGGTGTGCCTGGTCATCGGCCAGCCCTGGCACAGGCGTGGTGGAAACCTCTGCTCCCATCCTGTCCCCAGAATCCATCCCCTGCTCTCCCACCTTCCGAGCAGGACTGTGCCCGGGTCCCAGCACGTCTTGCCCACGTCAGCCCCACACACTTCCAGCCACCAGCTTCCTGCCAACTCTCCGGGCGCTCTCTTTCCTGTCTCGCTGCCTTCTCCGAGTCATGGGACACCGGTGACGCGCTCCCGGCGATGAAGAAACTGCCGCCGGCCCATGCGGTCACCGGCGCTATTTTTGTCCCCTTGGGTATTGCACAGTCCTGCGCCACCGGCTTGCCATCGATGGGGTGGCCACCACCATGGTGTCCTGCTGGCCCAGCCTGCGGGTGATGGTGCCATGTGGAGGGGCCAGAGCCACCCATGGCCAGCGGGAAGCTGAGGGTGGGGGTCCTGATCCCCTGCTCAGGGTGTCCAGGGGTCCTGCCGTGGCAGCGCATGGATGGATGGATGGATGGATGGATAAGAAGGGAACAGGAAGATGAAGAAGTGGATGGATGGACAGGTGGATAGATGGGCAAATGGATGGATGGATGATCATATGGAGGATGGATAGAGAGGTTCATGGACAGGTGAACGGGTGGAGGAATATAAGGATGGGTGAGCAGATAGTGGATGGATGGATGGATGGATGGACAGGTGGACAGAGGGGTGGATGGATGTACGCACAGGTGGATCATTGGATGAGTGGATGAATGTATGGGTAGGTGGACAGGCGGATGGATGGATGGACAGATGGATATGTGGACAGGTGGCTAAGAGCCTGTCTAGGCAGACCGAGGGATGGACAAACAGCTGTGGAGTGAGCAGGACCGTCTCCTGGCTCCTCCACCCTCTAGGGGGTGGGCACAGCCCTGCCCACTCTGGCCCCATGGAACCCACCCCAGCCACCACCTCTGCCGGGGACGCCTCGACGAGGAAGAGGAGGAAGCAGAGGAGTCGTCAGAGGCAGCTGGTGGAGGAAGCAGCCCCTGCAGGTCGTGGGGAGGCCGGGGCAGGGAAATTTTGGGAAAAGAAAACACTTCTTCTGGAAGTGAGTCACCGCTGTATTCTTCCCCCTGGAAGGAGGTGTTAATTTCTGGGTTGTCTCCCTGCGCCACCGCTGAACCCTCCAAATGCGTAAATTCGGCTCAGGGCGGCTCTGAGGGTCACCAAAATCAAGGGGATTGCGACACACCTCGAAACGCTGATCAAAGAGGTTCATCTTTAAGCGATGGGAAACCCCCGCGTCGGTGCTGGGCTCCATCTGCCAGGAAGGGGGAACCGAGGGGACCAAGAGGGATTGTCCTGGGTGCTGCTGGAGGTGCCGAGGCCGTGCCGAGCCCCAGGGCGGGGCCGTGCCGAGCCGGGCGGTCCCAGGACAGTGTTGCACAAGCCTGAGCGGTGCCGAGGGCAGCGCTGCCTTGGGCAACACCCAGCGCCCCGCGGGTCCCGCTCAGCCTTCCCGTGGGTGCTGCCGGGCAGAGGGGCTGAGCGTGGTGTCCCCCGCTTGGTTCAGCACCCAAATCTGTCACCCAGAGGTGTGGGTGCGTGTGAGCAGGCGGACGGAGCATCCTCCGGAGCATCACGGACGGCGCGGTCCCCAGCCGTGCTGGGATGCCCTCTACTCCACGGGCTTCCACCTCCCTCCTTGCCAGGACAGATTTTTGGCTCCCGCAGCTGGATTTGGAACGCCAAGCTCCCCGTGTGGGAACATGGGTGTCCCCACATGGCTGACATCCCTGTCCCCGCTGCCAGCCGCCACTGCCCTCTTTTGCATTGGAGTTTCGGGGCAGCTAGGGCTGGTTTCAGTTCAACCTGTTGCGTGCTGAGCGGTGACATCAGGGTGACTCAAAAAGTCTCTTTCCCAAGAAGCCAGGACAAGGGGGTCCGGCAGCGCCAGATCCGGGGTGAGCAATGGGACCGCAGCCTCCCAGGCTGGACCTACCAGGACTCCCTCGAGGAACTGACTCGAAGAACATCCCCATCGTCCGGCCGGCCTCATTTCCTCCCGCCGGGGCTCTCTCACCCTGCTCATTGGCCCCCGGGGCATGGCTTCACTTCTCGCTGGCTTTCCGTTGGGTCCGGTGCCTCCTTCGGAGGTGGGGGTGACTTGGGTGCGCTTTAAAAGCCCAGCTTCCCCATCGCCGAGCAGTTAAGGAAGTGGCTCGCGCGCCCGGCAGCCCCGGGCGATCACCCTGCCCCGGCCATGCGGTGCGACGGGCGGCCCTGGGGCGTGCTGGCAGGTAGGTGTGTGCCCGCGTCCCCCCGTCCCCTCTCGCTCGCCCCGGCCGCGCCGATCCGGCCGGGAGCCGCGGGAGGGAGCGCGGCCGCGGGGCCCCCATGGCGGTTGAGTCAGCGTTGCCGTGGCAGATGGCACCGAGGCTGTGCCACGGCAGTGTCACCTCCCTCGGGCGCTGGCCGGGACGGGGACATTCCCCACCGTCGCATATGGAACAGGGAGCACTGGGAATGGGCAGCCTGCGGGAGACGGGATGCTGGGAGGGGTAGGCAGGAGGCAATATTTTTGGGGGCACTCTGGGAACCAATGGCAGAAGGTCAGGGGTGAGCTTGCCCAAGGGATGAGATGCTGTGTGTCAGCCCAGTGCCATATCCAAAGTCACCACCAGCATTCGGCTGTGGGTGACAGCAGGGCTGGGACAGTGACTGGCCAGAGAGAGACAGAGGGGCCGCATCCAGGAGTGTCACTGCTGTGCCCTCCTTTGCGGTGGCCCACGCTGGCAGGGGGAGCAGCCGGAGCAGCCGCTGTGGTCCCTGTGTCCATCCTGGCTGCTCCACGGCACCTTCATCACCCTCGTCCTCCTTCCCGCCAGGTCCCCAGCAGGTTTTTGGCACAGGGGTCGGGTGATCCCTGCAGCAGGAATGGGGACTTCCATGCAGGGGATGGATGTGCCCGGCACGCAGCATTCCTGCCTCCAGGCACGCAGCATTCCGCAGGGGAGTAGTGAGCTTGTGAGAGGGGGCTGCGTCCCTGCACCCAGCGATGCCCCAGTGTCCCCTGACTCCCTCTTCTTCCTCCCCAGCTGTCACCAAAGGGCTCCTCATCCTCTGGGCAGTGCCGGGCCATGCGGGCAGGTCCCCGCAGGTCCCCACCGTGCAGCAGATCCAGGCTCTGGTGAGGCTCATGGCCGAGGACGCGCAGGAGCTCTTCGCCTTCTACGTGAGTCCCCTACCCCAGGGCGAGGGGTCACGCCTGTCCCCTCCACAGGGCTGCTGGGGGCGGTCCCCGTGCTGCTCCCATCCCACGTCCCTGATCTTCCTCCCCCATCCCTGAGCAGGAGAAGGACCAGCACCTGGACATCCACAACATCTGCCGCACCAGCAATACCCCCGAGTGGCTGCAGGGGCCGGTGAAGGGGCCCTGGGGGCTGAGGAGGCTGCGGAGGCCGATGGTCCACATGGACCGGGCACTGCAGGACATCATCCGGCACCAGCGCAACTTCAACCACCCCGACGCCGAAATCTTCCGCCGCTTGAACAGGACCCGCCGGAAGGTGCGAGCGCTCCTCAACAACCTGGCGGGGCTCTTCCCTGTCCCCAGCCCCCGCCCCGGCCGCCGACCTTCCCCCAGCCCCGCGGCACCCACCAGCATCTTCCGACAGAAGCTGCAGGGGTGCCAGATCCTCTGGAGCTATGCCCGCTTCATGGCCGAGCGCAGCGCCGAGCTGGACGCCAGGAGCCGCCGGAAGCGCCGGGAGAAGGGGAGATCGCACCGGGGCTCACGGCTGCCCGCACACTCCTAGGCAGCCCCACCGGCACTGGAGGTCCTGTCTGCATCTCCATCATCTCCGTCCCATGTCACCTGAGCCCAAGCCCATCCCCAGGACGGAGACACTTCGGGACACGGCTGGGATGCACCACGGAGCTCCTCTCACCTGGGCGAGGACACAAATGCACTCAAAGCATCTCCTGCCTCTTCAGCTTGCCGTGGGGACCCTGCTGTCCCCGTGCCACCTCTCGGCTGCGGGACAGCCCCGGTTGGCTCCTGACAGCTCTCCCACACCTTGCCCCACATTCCCATGGATCCAGGCAGCCCCGGTGGAGCCCGGTGTCCCCCGGGTGCCCAGCAGTCCCCTGTCACCGAGCCCTGCCGGATTTTCCAGTGATTCAATGTGTCGGGTGACCCAGCCTGACTAAGAGCCGCTGGCCCAGCACCTGCCACCGTGCCACCGAGAGTGCTGCTGCCACCGGCGAGTGTCACCGGTGTTGTCACCCTCTGCCTGCACTGCGCCGGCTCTGCTGACCCCAGAGAGAGCCTGGGAGTGGAATTTGTTGAGTTTGGTGTCCCCATGAGTTTGCTGTCCCTGTGAGCTCGGCGTCCCTCTGTATTTGGTGTCCCCACGAGCTCGGTGTCCCTTTGCATATCCCTGTCCTCGTCCCTGCACACTCAGTGTCCCTGTGCCCTCAGTGTCCCCTGTGCTCGGTGTCCCCAAGCTCACTCTTGCACACTTCGCGTTCCCAAATTCCCAGGATCCCTGTCACCTCCGTGTCCCCCCAAGCTTTCCAGGCCATGCCACCACAGCCCTGACCATGCCCAGCTGGGACTCGGCTCTGGCCACTGCACTGTGGCAGTGGGTGACAGCTCCCGCTGCCTCCCCTCTAATTTATACATTAATATTTGTGTGTTTACGGTATTTATTGATTCTCAGGGTTAATTTAACTCCTGCAGCTTGCAGAAGTATTTAAGGACGTTTCTAATATATAAATATCTATTTTTATTATATTTTTTGTACGGTGTTAAACTATGGACATCATGAGGATTTATTTATGTATATTGATATTTTTGGTACACAGAGAGGGGCAGTGCCCCCTGCCCACGTGGCACTTCTTTATTTTTGTACAATGGCAGAAGGAAATAAAGTGCTGACCTTGGCCCGTGGGCCGCTGAGACATTGTGTCCCTGTGTCCCTGTGTCCCTGTGTCTGTCCTGGTGGCTGTGGGCAGAGAGGGGCTGTATTCTGGTGGCCAGGCTGTGCCCGTTGTCCTTGCCAGGGAACATGGGCTGTGTGACATGGGGTGGTGTGGCACATGGTGTGGCATGGCACAGAATGTAGCACATCATGGCATGGCAGGTGCCACAGCAGAGAACATGGCACACTGTGGGATGTGGCACATGGCACATGATAGGATGTGGCCCATGGCACGGCACAGAATGTGGCACGGGATGGGACGTGGCCCATGGTGTGGCACAGGATGTGGCACACGATGAGATGTGGTCCATGGCACGGCACAGGATGTGGCACAGGACGTGGCACACGGCACAGTGTGGCACACAGCGCGTGACGTGACAAGGTGTGTTGTGCCATGGCACGGCCTGGCACTGCCAGGCGTGTGCCGTGCCGTGCCGCAGTGTGGCACGCACTGCGTGGCACCACGTGCCACATGGCACACGGCCCTGTCTGGGCCATTGCCACAGCCACACTGAGTGCAGTGTCCCTGCAGTCTGGCCAGGGCCGCCGTGGGGACCGGGCCACCCACTGCCACCAGTCCCGCTGAGTCAAAAATCCTAAGACCTGGTCATGTGTCCCCATGGAGTCACTCGTTCCCGTTGTGCCGTGTGCCGGTGCCACCGGCTGCCCGGCTCTGCCGCCGGCCCCGCTGCCTGAGTCAGTCACAGGAGCATCGCCACCGGCACGGCCACCACCACGCTGGCCCCTGTGGCCACCTGGGGACACTCGTGGTGGGGACAATGTCACCATGAAGCAGCCCGGGCCAGCTTGGTGTGCTGTGGGTGACCGCGACAGTGACCGTGACAGTGCCACCACCAAGCTCTGGAGAGGGCTGCGGAGGGGAGGACGCAGGTAGGTGACCCCCAGGACCCTGGGGAGGGGTCGGGGACCCCAAACACGGGGTGACACCGGGCTGAGTGTCACTGGAGGCATGATGGCTTCTCCCCCCGTGTCCCCACAGGGTTTCCAGAGCATCTAAGGTGACCTCAGTGCCTACTCCTGGGAAAAGCCTGTGGGTGACACCCGTGGGGTGACACCAGCGGGGGGACACCAGTGGGGTGACATTGTTAGGGTGGCACTGGGGGGGTGACACTGGTGGAGCACAGGGACAGGGGTGAGGCAGCCCCGGGCAGGGACCCATCGTGAGTCAAAGGGGAATTCGATGCCCTCCGTTATGCAGCTCCGGGTTTCCCCGGGACAGGAGCACCTGCCTTGCTCAGCCTTTCCTCAGCCCCCCGGGAGCGCCCCCTGGACACCCCCAATCCCAGCCACAGCCTCGTCCCCACACCTGGGGACCCCGGGGGCTTTGGTGATGCTGGAATGTGGAGTGTGTGCCTCCCTGGACATCACGGGATGGGGACCCCGAGGGGAGCCAGAGGGTACTGTGGGGTGGGGATGGGGCGTGGGGGGCAGTTATGGGGTGGGGCAGTTTTGGAGGCGCTGGGGCAGTTCTGGGAGGGACTGGGGCAGTTCTGGAAGGGGTTGGGGCAGTGGGGACAATGACGGAATGGGGAGGGGCAGGAGGGGACGGTTGTGGGCTAGGGAGAGGAGAGGCCTGGGATGGGGAAGGGACAGGGGGCAGCTCCGGAGCAGGGATGGGGTTGGGGTTGGGGATGGGGATGGGCCAGTTCTGGGAGGGGATAGGGCGGCGGGGGCAATTATGGGATGGGGAGAGGCCTGTTCTAGGCTGGGGCAGCAGGGGGCAGCACGGGGACAGGGATGGGGACAGGGATGGGACAGGGATGGAGACAGGGATGAGCGCTATGGAACAGGGATGGGGAGAGGGACCAGCATAAGGACAGGGATGGGGACACGGATGGAGTAGGGGGAGGCAGCACGGGGACAGGGATACGGCAGAGAGGCATCATGGGGACAGGGATGGAGCGGGGTGTCTGGGATGGAGGTGAGGGCAGTGACGGACCGGGATGCAGTGAAGGGGATATCTCGGAGGGGGACAGAGCAGCAGCACGGCAGCCGTGGCCTTGGAACACCCTGGGCTTGTCCCCATATCCCCGGGCAGGTCGGTGGTGGGATTGAAGGGGACAGTGGGGACAGCTGTCCCCTGACCTGCCTGCCCCCAGCTCCTCTTGGGGTTCCCAAAACACACAGGTCCCCGGTCCCGCAGCCTCCTCTGACAGGGAGGGCTGCCTGCCCCCTTCCCCCAGCCCCTTCCCGCTCCCTCCTTGGCAAAGGGAATATTCCTGGACATCATCTCCCATCTCCGGCATCTCCCACCTCCTGTCTCGGCATCTCCCATGCTGGCATCTCCCCATTCAGCCTGCCCGGACCAGGGATTTGGGTTTTGCCACCGGAGCATCCCCCATGCAGAGATTCAGCGTCTCCCCCTGGGTGGGTTTGTCTTTTTTTCCTAGAGAAAACGCGCCCTTGGATCCCGATACTTTTACCGGAAGGGCTGAGCTGTGGGTGGGTTGGGGAACACCAGTGCCACCGTGATGATCCCACCATGACCGGGGGTCCCACACCCCTCGGGGAAACCCCCCCCCCCCCCCCCCCCCCCCCCCCCCCCCCCCCACCCCCCCCCCNCCCAAGCTTCCCCCAGACATTTTTATCCCCGTAGAAAATCTATTATAAACGGGACCCCAAAGCCCAGCACAGCTCCAGCCTGGGCTGAGTCGCTCCTGGGAAATTCAGGAAAAGGGCAAATCCATGTCAATCCGTGCACACACACCGTCCCCCCCACCTAAGGACGTTCCCTAGTACTATTAATGAAGCGCTATTAATTCCTCAGCTAATTAAGTGCACCAGACTATCAGATGTCCATCAATATGTGATGTGCTGCTCCCCACGCCCCAAAAAGACCGGGATGAGTCTGCGAGGGGTAGATGGGGCTCATCCTCCCCACCCTCCACAGCCGTCAGCTCATCCCTGACGTCCCAGTAAGACCAGACTGGGCTAAACTGGGCTTTAGTTGCTGGGGCATCAATGCTACCGGCAAACCAGGCTGGTTCTTGCATGGAGAAACTGAGGCACGCAGCAGCTGTGGACCAAACCTCAGCACAGGGGGGTCTTTCTGTCCCCTCTCGCCGTGTCCCCCCCGCCAAGGGGGCACACCCGGGGTCGTGGTGGCTCTTGCGTCATCATTCCTGGACTGTCACCATCGAGTTCACCTGCCGGGGCACAAACTTGCTAAACCTGATTAAAGTTTCAGCTTGGCCCCGGTGAGAAAAAAATACAGAGAAGGACAAAAAAAAAAAATCAATTTAACCTGTTTTTCACCCAAATCGGGGAGCGCACAGCCTCACAGTGTCCTGGTCCCACGGGATGTCCACGAGAAGGTGACCCAGCACCCTCCTGCCCGCGCCAGGCAGAGGACAGCCCTGCCGAGGGAAGGGTTAACCCCGGGGGGGCCGGTCCAGCCTCTCCCCCTGGGTGGGTTTGTCCTTTCTCCTCCAGAAAACCCACCCTTTACTTATAATATTTTTGCCCAAAGGGATGAGCCACGGGCGGGCTGGGGGACAGTGCTGCCACCGGGGCCGCCCCACCGTGACCGAGGGCTGCGGGACCCCACCACCACTTCCCCGCATCTTTCATCCCTCCAAAAACCCCCGAAAGCTCCAAATCAGGCTTTTTTTCCCTCCTTCATTTCATGGCCTGCCCCGGCAGCCAGCAGGGAAGCCCCGGCCCGGGGAGGGGGGTCCCGGGAGTGAAAGTGCTTGTGGCTCCGTGAGTCACGGCACCGCGCGCTCGCCTCGACACCCCCGAACCCGACGTGCGGCCTCTCGCCTCCCTTGGGGGGGGGCTTTAATTCATCTTTCCCATCCCACCCACCTCCCCGTGCCCGCGCGTGAAACAAAAAACGACACAAAACCCCGGGTGACATCAACTTTATCAGAAGTTTATTTCTAAGAATCATTCACGATTTCCAAACCCCTCCGACTTCCTGATTTCCAGTTTCAATAGAAGTAAAGATAGCGGTGCTGCCCCCCCCACTCCCCTCCTCCTCCCCTCTTCTTACAACACAGGCTGGCTGTCGGACCGGTATATAAACCCCGAGAAGTCCCCCAGTATGAACATGAATTTCTGAAAACTTCCTCTGCCAACACCAATCCCTATTAAGTTGCTCCCGGGACGCGGCTCACAATGAAGTTCGTGCCGGCAGGTAAAAAAAAAAAAAAAATCATCTTTGAGGATACTATTTCCCCTTCTCCCCCTCCCTCTTTTCTCCCCCTCCCCTCCTTTTCCCGGTGATGCTCGGGTGCAGGCGGGTCCCAGTTGGATGCCGCCGCTGGAGCTGGAGCGAGGGCTCCCGCCGCGTTGCGTCCCCCCCGGGATGAGCATCTCTGGGAATTGGCAGCGGGAGCGAAGCGCGGCGCTGGCGCGGTGCAGCCAACATCTGGACACTTATATAACTGGAAATGCTTCCAAGAAAAAAAAAATCTCAAGGGGGGGGCGGATTTTTTTTTGCTTTTTTGTACTTTTAAGTACTTTTTCCCCCCCACTCCTGCTTTTCCTCCTGGGCCTCCCGATGCCGCCAGCCGCTGCCGTGTCGGCAGCGCTGGAAGGATGGGGAGGTTGCCAAGTGCAGGAGCGGGGGTCGGAGGGAGCAACCCTCACCCCAGCGGCCGTGCTGGTGGGTCCCAAGGGGCAGCACCCACCCGGGACCCCCCACCCACCCACGTGGGTGCCGAGCCGAGCCCTGCCCAGCTGTGACATGGGCAGAAGCAGCTGCCGGGGGGACACAGCGAGAGGGGCTTGTGAGGGGTCAGAGAATCTGTATCCCATGGGAACACCCAGGGCCCCGGGGGCGCGGGGAGGCAGGGTCCCCCCCGTCCCGTGCAGGAGGGGAGCGGCGGGTCAGGGATCGCAACACGCCCAGGTAAGTCCTTTCCCACCTGGGCAGGGTAAATAAATCGAGGCTTGGATTACCCGGCACCGGCGGCACGTCGGAGGCGCTGACAAGTGCGGGCGACTTCGGCGCTCGTCACGGCCCGGGGACTTCGCCTGGCAGCAGCCCCTGCGGCGGGGCACGGGACCCCCACCCTGACCGGGCACTGCTGGTGGCATCCAGGTCACCCAGCAGCGGGGACACCCGGGGCACCCTCCCCGAGGATGCCCAGCACAGTGGTGGGGCTCCAGAGGCGGTTTGGCCTTCCTGAGCAGGGATCCTGGTTTGGGGGAGTCCCAAAGGACGGGAGGCTGGAGTGCCCCGCTCTCAGGAGCGGGACGCAGGGACGACCCAGCTGCCGGCGGCTCAAGGGTCCCCTTGTTCCACGTCCAGGGATTTCCTGGCTGGAGTCTCTGGCAGCTGCGTCGTCTCTCCCCAGGGCTCCTCGGCGCTGCGCCCACTTCGCAGACGGGGAAACTGAGGCAGGCGGTGGGGCCGGAGGCGGGAGGGAGGAGGGAGGGCATGCCGAAGGCAGGTTTCCTTGCGGGCGCCCCGCTGAGTCAGCCGGGCCGGGGTGGGGCCTTGCTCCCGCAGCGCCCGGACCGGGATAACGGAGGAAAAAGCGCTTTGCATATTTGATTAAACCCGACAGGTCGCCACCGGGCCGGTTGCGAAATGTGGGAATGCTGCGGGGCGCCCCGCCGGGAAGGGAGGCGGGGGAGCGCCTGCCGGGGGGCAGGTGAGGGGGACGGGAGCGGGATGGAAGCTTCGGCACGGCCGGGACGGCTGAGTGGGGGATCTGGGGACTGCCAGCTGAGCTGGAAGCACAACTAAGTGGGATGAGTCTCCGCTCCGGCTGGACACCCTCTCTTTGGGTGCCTAGAATTGGGGTCATCCTCGGAGGATGCTCTACATCAGCGGCAACCTGGTCCCCATGGGCCATCACCATCTCGTCCTGGTCCCCACCGTGACACCGGCCTCTCTCCCCACACAGGCGTCGTGCCCTTCGTGGCCCTGCTCCTGCTGCAGAGGAGGCCGGTGGCCGGCCGGGCGCTGCTGGTGACCGGCTCCGGCTGCCCCGGTCACAGCTTGTGCCGCTCCAACGTCCAGGAGCAGACCCGCAGGCAGGTCGCCGTGCTCAACGCCACCGCCCAGGAGCTCTTCAGCCTCTACGTAAGTGGTGCTTGGGGACGGCCAGGGCCCCTCGGGGGTGTTTGATCCACAAGTGCGTGAAGGGGGAGGGCTGGGGACACCGTGGGGGTGGTGGCAGGAGGTGGCCAGGGGGGACACAGGGGCCGTGGGGTGACGCTCGCCTCTCCTCCCAGCTGAAGTGCCAGGGAGAACCGTTCAGCAGCGAGACCGACAAGCTCTGCAACCCCGCCGGCATCTTCTTCCCTGCCTTCCGCGTCAACCGGACGAGCGAGAGGAAGGAGGTGATGGTGGCCATGTACAAACTCTTCGCCTTCCTCAACGCCTCGCTGGGGAACATCACGCGCGACCAGGAGGAGCTCAACCCCATGGCCAAAGACCTCCTCGACCGGCTCCACAACACCACCAAGACCACCCGAGGCCTCATCTCCAACCTCACCTGCCTCCTCTGCAAGAACTACAACATCTTCCAGGTGGACGTCAGGTACGGGGACAGCTCCAAGGGCAAGAGCGCCTTCAAGAAGAAGCAGCAGGGCTGCCAGGTGCTCAGGAAGTACGTGCAGGTAATTGGCCAGGCGGCACGTGTCCTCCTACCTCATCTCAGCCCCTCATGAGCGCCCGCCCCGGCTCCACTGCCTCTGCATCGCTGGCCAGCCCCTGCCGCTGCCTCCCGAATTCCCGCCTTCCTATTTATTACCCCGGACCCTGCGCTGGCCCCATCCTCCCTCCGGTAATTTATTGCCCCTTGAAGGGGTGAACATTGCAGCCTGGAGTGTCTCGGGAGGAGCAGAGCCGGTGCCAGCATCCAGCGGGACATCCCCCAAGGGGATGCCAGGGCATGGGCTGGTCCCAGGACGTGCCTCAGCAATCTCAGTGCTCCCATGGGGTGGAGGAAGCTGCGGGGACTGGCAGCAGAGCCGGACTCTATCCCCCGTGGATGGTGTCAATCATGGACAGCAAACAGAGAGATACCCTCAAGCACAGTTTGAAGGCTTCCACTTCCCTGGAAAGAAGATTGTGAGGAAGGACACTGGCATGCAGTGGCTGACGGGGACATGGGGACACGGGGACACGGGGACACGCTCCCCCTGCAAATTTTAAGGCTGGGCTTCCCTGCAAGGAGCTGAACGGAGGGTACTGGTGGCTGTGGTGGCTGGGGCTGGGTCCTGCCTTCTGGGACGAGGCCACCCACAGGGGACAGAGCAGTCATCCCACTGTGGAGCATCATCCCCCCGCGCGGGCACAGCGGGGCACGGGATGTCCCTCTCCTTTGGAAAACTGCTTTTCCCACTGGAAAAGTTCTGAATGTACTAATGGCCAAGGGCTGGGCTTTGCACAGCTGAATGCAGCCCCGGCATGGGGGACGTGGGACAAGGGGACATGGGGACGTGGGACACTGGGACATGGGGACATGGGGACATGGGACACAGGGACATGGCTTGCCCCCCCAGGCCGGTGGCAGGAGGCGCTGGCTCGCTCCTGGCACCAGAGCGGGCTGTGAGGGTTATTTATTGCCTCGGTGGAAAGCCCAGCGTGCACTGAGAGCTGTGACCTGACTTTTAATAATTTTATTGTTAATAATAATTAATAATTATTAATAAGATTTGTGGTAATATATACATGGAATTCTATTTAAATATTTATTTTTTTATACTTCTTGCCCTCCTTTTTTTAAATAAACCAACAGATATAGTCTGTATTTGGCTCCTCTTTGCTGGGTCCCCTTTGTGCTCACCCTCAGACACCTCTGCTACCCCTAAACACCCTCGGGGCTGCCCCAAATCCCCTCATGCATGGGGATCACAGCTGGGGGTCACAGTCTGCTGTCACCTTGCTCCTTCCTCCCTTCCCACCTCCTATGGGATGGCTGATTGGGAATTCATTTTTGCAGGGGGAATGCTTAAATTGACCAGCTGCTCAGAAGTGCCGGGACAATGTAGGGACCGTTGTGGTGTGGGGACCATCGTGGTGCAGGGGTTGTCATGGCATGGGGAGGATTTTGGGGCAGAGACCATCACAGTCTGGGGATCATCGTGGTGCAGGGATTGTCCTGGCGTGGGGAGCATCGTGGTGTGGGCACCATGGCAGCATGGGGAGCATCGTGGCATGGACACCCCCGCCTTCCCAGGGTCTGGAGCATCCTGGTGNCCATGGCAGCATGGGGAGCATCGTGGCATGGGCACCATGGCAGCATGGGGAGCATCGTGGCATGGACACCCCCGCCTTCCCAGGGTCTGGAGCATCCTGGTGCAGGGAGCCCCACTCTGGCACTGCTGGCAGTTCCTGGGGACACAGGGAAAGGCTGAAGCCGGCTGGGAAGAGGTCGAGGGAGCCGAGTGAGCATGTGCAGGGTGGAGGGGACACACCAGATAAAATCACAGCCGCTTCCCAGGCAGTGCTGGGAGAGGCTCAGCAAAGCTTTGCCGGGGCCAAGACCACCTAAGGCTCCACCAGTGCCCCGGTCCTCAGCGAGCGTCTCGCATGGGGCTGTATCGGTTAACAAGAGGCTGATTATACAGGAGACGTTGGAGCAGGATGATGAAATTTTCCTCCTCCTCCGGAGCCCTTGGGCCACTGGCCAAACCTCCCAGGCATGAGACAGCAAGCGGATGAGCTAAGATCCTGTGTGATCATCTCTCGTGTCTCAGAGGAGCCCTGACCAAAAAATCATCGCAGAAATTCAAAAGTTGCCCCCCAAACCCCTCTTCCTCGGCCCAGCAGGGTCGTGCTGCCTGGTTGTGTCCCCTGGCTCCTGTGGGAGGTTTCATGGCATAGGTTTGACCCCAAACTGGCACTATCTTGTGCCACTGGCAGCCTCATGCTGCACCAGTGGTGACAGCAGGGACAGAGGTGCCCATCTGCAGCCTGGCTCTGCTGTCCCTTCATGGAAGGGGTGAATCCCAAAACAGAACTGACTCCCCAGTCCCACGGCTGAGGCACCTGGGGACATTTCTGGATGCCATGGTGTGTTCTCATGCATGATGTGGCTTTATTCCATCATCCCAGACTGTCACTGGGGAAGGAAGTCCTGGGTGTCCCCGGGTGTCCCCTGTGTCCCTGCCCTGGAGGGTGCCCATTTTGGGGTTGCAGCCCATTTGTGGGGCCCATTTCCTGCCTGCACTAAGAGATACGATGTCCTAAAAGCAATTGTAACCCTCCAAACCACAGGGATGGGACAGGGCACCATCATTTTAGGATCGGCATTATGCCCCAGGGCCAGGTCCTGCAGTGCTTGTCACCATGGCACCATGACGGCTGCCAGGGTCACCCTGTCCCCGCAGCTGGGGACACACAGGTGTCCCCATGGCTATTGCTACCACGGCCAACATTGTATGGCCAACGTCTCCTGTGCTGGAAGTCCAAGTTTAGTCCTTCCTTGTGTCAATATCCACAGTGCATCCCCGCCAGGGATGTGGCAGGTGCCCTAGGGTGCCACCAACCCGTCCCGGGGAGCTCGAGGGGTGCCAGGGACCGGGGGCTGGGGTCGGGCGCGGCGGGGCCGGGAGCCGGGCTGGGGATGATGTCCCACGCGGGAGCGAGGAGCTGTGCACATCTGGATTTCTCACGCTTGCGTTCAACATCCCTCCTCAACCAGATGGCAAAAATAAATAAATAGAATAAATCACAGCCTCCTGACATAAATCGGGAACTCACGCCCCGGCTCTGCGTTTCATGAGTCTCCCTGGAAGACAGTCAAACACAGGCGAGGACAATGGGTTCACTTCTCCCCTGTGTCGGGTCATTCCCAGTTAAGGCTCATTAGCAGCAGGCGGGGGATTAACTCTTCCTTCCCTGGAAACGCGTGGACAAGCCCCTAAAATTCCCCAAATCCCTTCCTTTACCTTCCTCTGGGTTTTTGGAGTTGGGGCTGGCGGCGGCCCTCGGCTCGTGCCATCGCCCCAGCGAGCCAGGACGCGCTGCCCTGCTCATCCCAAACTCGGGGGAGATGGAAAGGCCTTTCAATTACCTCAGCCAGCGGCTGATCCCACCCAGCCGGCGCCCCGGGGAAGCGGGCCAGCCCCGCGAGCCGGACCGGGAGCACCGGGAAGGAACCGGCGCTGTGGCTTCCCCAGTGGCACCGGCAGGACCCTGCCAGTGATTCCCCTTCAGCCCCACGACCATAGAAACTACTTTGGCTGGGACAAAAGCCAGGAGGGGCTCCGGGGAGCCATCCGTTGCGATGGGAGCGATGCCTGTGCCCCGATAACGGAGCGGCCTGACCATCGGCCCCGAGCGGCGGGTCAGCGCTGCCTTCGGGGAGCGGGATACGTGAGGAGCTGCTCCTGCCCGCGGTGAAGTCAGTGCCGCTGCCTGGGTGTGACGGCCTGACCTCAGCCCTTGGCCCCGCGGCGCGGATCATGTGCTGCCTGACGCCGCGCGAACCCGGCCGGACGGGTCCCTGCGCTGCCCCGGGGCCACCGGCCGGACGGGACTTGCCGTCCGCGGGTGCAGGTGCGCTGCTGGGGCACCACTGGCGGCGCGTCCCCTCCGTGGGGTGACCCGTGCTGCATCCCCGGGATTGAGCCGGCGGGAGCATCCCGTGGGGGGCTAACCTCACCGGCAGAGCCGGGGATGGCGGTTGGATCGTTCCCTGAGAGATCCCAGATGAAGCATCCCGCCTTCCCCTGTGTGCACCCAGGCTGGGGTCGGACTCGCTGGTGCCCACGGCAGAGCCTTTTCCCCATCCAGGGGCCCCCCCAAGGCTCGGTGCTGGGGAGAGGCGTTCGGCTGGTAACAATATCTCCCCAGCAGGTCCCCAGGCCGGGTCCCCGAGGACGGGAACATCGCATCCCGAGGGCCGGCTGGAGGCTCTCCCGCTCCATCCCAGGCTGGCCGCCGGCCCGAGCACGGAAAGCAGAGCCGAGCCCATCTGAATCGCATTCGGGCACAGTTGCTGCAATAGCAGATGCTCCTGCGGGTCCCTGGCCACATCACAGCCCGGCGGAGTGGGAACCGCACGTTCACAAGGGAAGAAACAGTCCTTGTCCCAAACGGCTCGAACTCCTAATTGGGGACCAACCGTGACAAATAAACAAGACAATGGGCTGGAGGCGAGACGAACGCAACCTCTGTTGCAGGACCCGGCTCCGAGAGCCGCCCCCATGCCCAGCAGGGGACCTGGCACAGGCCTGCAAGAGCCAGGGGGAGGGCAGGGGCTGGATCCGGACCCCCCGGCAGAGCCACTCTCTGTGTGACACCGCTGGAGCTCAGGGCTGGCTCGGGAGCAGGATGACACATCCCCAGTGGTCCCCCGAGACCCTTGTCGGCAGCTTTGCTCAGCAAGTGTTTAGTCTCATGGTGAGTGAGCTTTGGAGCGGGGTCAAATCCAGCCCTGTGGAGCTGCTGGAGAGGCCTCTCCTTGCTGCACCCCAGCTTGGGGCTGGCTGGGGAACCATTGCACAGGGCTTAAGGGCCCCTTCTCCCTCGAGGAGGGGATGCTTTGGAGCTGCCTTGCAGCGAGGCACTGGACCAGCCCTGGGTATCTGATGGCGGGGTTATCTCAGCACAGCTATCGCCCTCCAAGAGAGCGGGGCACTTCCGCAGCCCTGGCTGCACTTGGCACTGATGGAGGAGCCTCGGTGAAGTGCTCAGTGCCCTGACCACACTCACAGCATGCCGAGCACCCGCTCACCAGTGTCCAAAAGGGAGCCAACATCCCGGCTCTTCCATCCCTGCTCTGCTTGGCTCTCATGGGATGCTGAATCTGCCTTGAAGACCCTGAGGCCAAAGCCTAAAATTCAGCAGAACCTGTGGGGTTGAAGCTGTTTGAGGCACATCTGCTTAACAAGGCATTTCAGATGGCCTGAACCTACCTAATTTCTGGGAAAAAGGGGAAGATCTCACCCAAGGAAAGGGAGGGCAATTGGCGATGAGGCAGAAGGCTGGCAAGGGGGAAGAGTTGGGCAGCAAATCCCAAGAAGGCTTCCAGAGGAAGAGGCAACACTGGGAGAGACCCACAAGGATGGTGGGGATGGTGGGGAAGGACCAGCCATGGGACCAAGCAGGAGCTGTGGGAGGTCCCCCGGGTTCCTGCAGCCAGAACAGCACAGTGGGCACACACCACGGAAATCCCTTGTGCCCCTCCTGTTGCTACAGTGGGTGGTCCCTGGCCTATAGGGCAAAGGGGGTTGTGCCACCTTTGGCTGCATATCAGCACAGATCTGGGGGAAGATGAGCCCCTGTCCTCACTTTTCCCACTGAGGCAAACTCGGAAAATTAGCAAAAGTAGTGGAGATTTCTGGAGAACGAGAGAAAAGGAAAGCAGGGATTTCTCTTGATATTAAGGGGTGATGAAGGAGAGAACAGTCCTGACTGAGACCGATGGGTCTGACCCCACAGTGCCCACCTGTTTCTTTGCTCTCCCCATGCTCTCCAACCCCAGAGAGCAGCGGCACTTCCAGTCCAGTGGCACCACAAGGAGAGAGGGGAACACCCCCAGCTAAAACTGGGGGATGTCCCACCCTATATTTCCCTACTCAGTGCCTCACCCAACTCCATCAGGACCCCTTTGCTGGGGACCCCCAGCCCATAGCCACAGCAGGGCAGGGGTAGAGCCCTGACGGGCACCCACTGAAGTTGGCCCCACCTCCCTCACCCAGCTGAGCTCACCACGAGGATGCCAAGCATCCCCCCGTGGCTTTCACTGCATCTGGGACATGTTTTAGGGCCAGAACAGTTGACATGTTAATTTATTGCAGTGAAATGAAGCACTACCCGGCTGGGTCACGCTCCCCTCTCCTTTCCTAAGAAAACAAGGTGTGCGTGCAATCCCGCCGGGCGAGCGTGTGCGCGCCTGTGGCTGCCAACCAAATTTGACTAAGGGCCCCAGGCTCCAGAGATAGGAAGTTCCTACACGTCTTGTGAAGACAGAGCTGGAGAGGAGCAAGTTCCAAACGAGCCCCCACGGCAGCAGCATGAACTCAGCCTTTACCAGCCACCAGAGACTCTCCTCCTCTGCAGCCGGGCACCGTGAGACACAAACTTGCTCCTAGAAAGATTTCTGCTTGCTTCTTTCCCAGCATGGCATTTCCCACACAGATTCTGCTGTTGGGGCAGCGAGGGCAGCAGTGGGTGGGTGAAGTCTGGCTCTTCCTGGCAGCCCTGGTGAGATGCCTGCCAGGCTCCGGGATGGGGTTTTCCACGCGGAACCTGCGGTCACCCCACCTTGGTGTTGCCAAATTCTGCTGCAAAACACCCCACCTTGGTGCTGCTGTGCGTCAGCCAGCTGTGAGGCAGCACTGGCCCAGAGGTCACCCTGACTCCACCAGGTCCCACCACCCCTGCAACACCAGTTCCCATCACTCTGGCACCACTGATCCCATCACCCTGGCACCACCAGTCTCCATCACCCCAGCACCATCAATCCCATTCACCCCAGTACCCCTGGTTGCCATCAACCCAACTAGACCAGTCCCCATCACCCCAGTACCATGGATCCCCATCACCCCAGAACCATAGGTCCTCATCACCCCAGTACCACCAGTCCCCAGAGCACCAGGAGCCACAATCCCTCAGGACCAGGATTTACCATTCCCTAGGGACAAAGTGAAAGGCTCACTCCTTCCCTAACCCTGCTGCAATTAATGTTAAAGCTTCCTTTGCCTGGGCAGAGGAGCCTAGCCTGGCTCCCGGTGCCTGCGGGGAGAGCTCTGCGGCCCCGACCCCGGGCGCATCCACATCCTCGCATGCTCGCCTTGCAGCCAAGTCCGGGAGGAAACAAGCCCCAGCTGTGCCTCTTCACAGCTACTGTGACCGGGCTCTTCCCCCAGAAGGTCTCGGCCGAGCAGCGGGAGGGACCTGCCCCACGGTGCCGGAGCCGGGGCAGAACAATCTGCACTTCAGGGACTGGAGGTGCAAAGCGCAGCCAGCTCCTCACTCGCCACACGGAGACGGCGGCTGCGCCGTCCTGCCACACCACGACCTGTTAAAAGCCGGGATAACGCAGGTCCCGTCCCGCGTTCCCGGGGCTGGTTCCGCGCAGGGCTCTGTTTACATGTCCCCGTGCCGGCCCACATCTGTGTTTATGTGTGTGTTTCCGTACGGGTGCGTGTGGCTCCGTGTGTGTGGCGGGGTTTCTGGGTGTGTACGGGTGTCTCTTCGCATCGGGCTCTCAGTTAACCTCTTAGAAAATGAAAACAAGCCTGGAAGCCTGGCAGCTGTTCCCGAGCCCCGCTCCAGCGCCACTTCCAGACAGACGGTAACCGCAGGTCTGATGACCGAGCACACACACTCTTCCCTTCGGGCCTTCTTAATTGCACCGTCAGATACTCTGAAACAAAGGAAATTAAAGACTAAACTGATAGCAATAAATATGTCACAGGAGCAACGGGAGGCAGGCAGCTCCCTGGCCGGCTGGGAACTGGCAGCAGGGATGGAGAAGGGGCTTGGGGAGCTGCTGGAACTGTGGGCAAGTGACCAGGCCTGGTCAGGGCTCTGCTGAAAGTTGGGTGGGCATTGGCAGCGCCACTGACCCTGGGAGAGGCCTGGGAACACTCCAGCACAGATGCAGGCTGGATGGCCACGTTGGATTTCTCATGGAAACTTGCGTAGGATCTTGCCAGGTCCCAGGATTTTTTTTTTTCCCTTGTCTTTGCCCAGATTTTCTCTAGCCGGCTCCTCTGATTTCCTCCAGCTGCCTGCACGCGAGTGCTGCAGCAAATGCCTGGAGCAATGTGGGAGGAGAGCTGCCACCCTCTCCCTGTGGGCATGTGGCTGGTGGCATCCAGCTGGAGGTGACCACTGGGAGCAGGTCTGGTTATCAGCGAAGGTGTTGGCACCAGTTTAGGGGCTGAGCTGGATGGGGACCACCAAAATGGTGCTCGAGGATGGGATGGAGAGCATTGGGAAGCAGAGCTCGTGCAGGCAGGCTTCTGAGAAGGATGAGCGGGATCTGGCAGCAACCGTGGCAGTGGCTGGCAGAGCATGGGAACCACTCTTCCCCAGATGCCAGCTCATGGGATGAGTTGATCACTCTGAGAAAGCCGTGATCCAGCACGGGAAACAGCCTGGCAGAGAGGGTGGAAAAGCCCAGTGCCGGCTTAGCTTGGAAAAGGTGGAGTGGGAGGTGCAGGAGATGTGGTGGAGCAGGGCAGAGTGATCTGTTACCCATCATCGGAGGGTGGGACAAGACACTCTGGGCTTTGACCACAGCGAGAGACGTTCGAGAGAGATTTTCCCATGGGATCACTGTCTGTGAACAGCCTCGGGAAGAGGCAGGACACCGATGAAGAGCAAGCACCTCAGTCCCACAGAGGAGCTGCTCACTGCAGCATCTCCAAGCTTCACTCCCTGATTCCACAGACTTTCACCCAACCTCAACTTCCCAGCTGGGATGTGCACCCAACTCGGTTGAGAGAAGATGGAAGCAAGAGCGGCTCGGAGACGGCTGGGATGAGGGGTTGAATTCAGGCAGCAGAAAGGCTTTGCTGGGCTAAATCCCTTCTGGAGCCAGAAGGTTTTTTGGAGTCCTCACAGCGGTGTCCGGCCTATTGTGGGAAAGCACTGAGCGCCGATCCCAGTGCTGCAGGCAGTGTCACACGACTCGCAGGGAGCACTGCGGAACCAAGGCAGTTTTGGCTGAAAAACATCTTTCCATAACCACAGGGGAGGAGGGAGCCAGCTGGGCAGAAAACACAGGCAGGGCAGTTCCCTAGAACTATCCAAACACCTCCAAAAAATAACCTGAGGTAGTAACTGTCTCCAGCCCCGTGGCTGGATTCATTCCGTTTACATCTCCCAAACCCCCTGGCTCTCCCAACTCTGCTATTCCACTCTTCTGGCGCAATTCCTGCCAAGTTCCTTGGGCACCGATCCAAAAGGCAGCTGGGTGTCCCTGCAGCACCCGCAGCCTTTTTGCTGATGGGCACATTGCTGGGGCAGCTTCCCTTCCCGGGAGCCGGAGGGGAAGGAAGCGCGGCCGGCGGGGCTGGCAGTGACCCGTGGCGCTGCCAGGAGTGGCTCGACGTGTGGCTGCCACTTCCGCTGCTCAGAATTGCGAAGCTGCTGCCTCGGGGCACTGCAGGCAGCTGGCAGGGAGGGACAGGCCAGGGCGCTCCATCCCAACCCGAAATCCTGGCCGGTGGCCACCTGCCATTCCCGCCGGGATGTGTGGGTGCCAGAGGCAGGCGCAGCCCCGCGGGGTCAGCCCACAGCCCTCGATGCCATGTGCTGGGAGACAGCCAGACCTGCCCACCAGCTGGTGCTGGCACAGGGAACCTTCAGGGCCTCAGCCTGGTCTGGAGCCCAGGAACTTGGTCCAAGCATGCAGCATGTGAGCATGGAGCAAGGGGCAGCCCTGAGGAGGAGGGCAGGAGGGAGGCTCTGTGTGGAATTCTGCAGTTCCCTGGGGCTTGGGCACCTCTTAGCCCTGAGCTGCGGCTGCTCTGGAGGCCTATATTGGGTCAGTGTTATTTAATGTCTTCATTAATTATGCAGAGGAAGGAACTGAGGGCACCCTCAGCAGGTTTGCAGATGACACCGAGCTGAGGGTGCAGTGACCTGAAGGATGGGGCCATCCAGAGGGACCTGGACAAGCTCGAGCAGTGGGCAACCCCACATCTCATCAGGTTTAACAGGAACAAGTGCTGGTGCTGTACCTGGGTTGGGGCAACCCCACGGATCAATCCAGGCTGGGGATGAATGGATGGAGAGCAGCCCTGGGGACAAGGACCTGGGGGTACTGGTGGGTGAGGGCTGACCATGCCCCAGCCCAGAAACTCCCGTGCTCTGGGCTGATCCCACAGTGTGGGCAGCAAGGGAGGGGGGGATTCTGCCGCACTGCCCCACACAGGTGAGACCCCACCTGCAGAGCTGCCTCCAGCTTGGGGGTTCTCAGCACAGGAAGGACGTGGAACTGTTGGAGCATGTCCAGAGGAGGCCACAGAGATGATCAGAGGGATGGAGCAGCTCTGCTGTGAGGGAAGGCTGGGAGAATTTCGATTGTTCAGTCTGGAGAAAAGAAGGCTTTGGAGTGACCTAATTGTGACCTTGCAGTGCCTGAAGAGGGCTGACAAGAAAGATAAAGACTTTTCACAAGGATGACAGGACAAGGGGGAATGGCTTCCCACTGCAAGAGAGTACCTTTACATTAGAAATTAGGAAGAAATACCTGTGAGGGAGGTGAGGCCCTGGCACAGGTTGCCCAGAGAAGCTGTGGCTGCCAAATCCCTGGAAGTGTCCAAGGCCAGGTTGGACTGGCCTTGGAGCAACGTAGGATAGCGGAAGGTGTCCCTGCCCATGACAGGGGGTGGGATGGGGTGGGCTTTAAGGTCCTTTCCAACCCAAATCATTCTGTGATCCTATGAAAAGAGCAGAGAAGGCTGTTTGATGCTGCCCACCCTTGATGCAGGACACAGCTGAGGCCCTGGATCCATGAGGATCCTTCCTGGCTGTGTGCCACATGGGAGGAGGATGGGAGAGCAAGGCAGCTTCTCTCTGGGTCTAGATGGGAGAGCACCAGGAATCAGAGCACCTTGGGCGAGGGGAAACCTGAGGTCCTCCTGACCTTTGCTCATTCATGTCCCCGGGTGAAACATCCCAACATACCACGGAAATCACTCCACTGCTCCCTGTCCCATCACGGAGCAGACTGCGGCCCCACAGCCCCACGCAGCCCAGCTGTTCCCATATCCCCCTCCTTCTTCCCCAGGTGAGCCTCCAAGAAGGAACTTCCCACCAAGAACAGACTTGCCTTGCTCCCAGCGAAGGGAATCTGCTCCCTTGCCTGGCTTAGGAATTCACTGTTACCCAGAAGGGATCCAGCTTTCTCCATAAGCTCCTGCCTGGCGAGGGGCAGCTGTCATGGCTGGCCTCCTCTTCCTCCCGGCCCACGCAGGTGTGGGGAATGCCTGGCACAGAGCTCCTGCTCAGGCTGTTCCATAGCAAAGGAATGTTCCTTGGCTGTGGGAACAGCAGCAGGAGAGCAGGTGGGCTCCCAGGAATGAAGTGTTTTTCCCTCCTTCCTTGGCTTGAGGAGGCCAGTGCTGCCCTCGCCGTGTCCTGGAAGCAGAAGCTGGAGCCAGGGGAATTTTATCACCCTCCTTCACCTGCTGTCTTCTTCAGAAAATACCTGTAGATAAGGCTCAAAAACCAGCCCCCCAATGCAGTGTGGCTCCTGAGCACCCTCACACAAATTCTCCTGAGTCAGTTTTTTCAGCAGAAAACCAAATTTCAGAAAAATTGGAAATAGACACCAAAACCACCTAAACATGACCCAAAACTCAGCCTCCCAACGATTCCCATCTCATTCCATCTTGGCTCCTCTGTCATACACCAAACCATCTTCTCTCACACCCACCCAGTGAGCCTGCCCAAGGCAGGCTGTGCTCACACAGGGAGCCCATACACACCTCCCAGGAATGCTGGACGCACCGCAGGATTCATGGGGATCAATGCTAATCTCCAGACTCACTAAACCCAAAGAAAGTGACTCTTTGTTTCTCAAAAAATCTGCAGAAATACCGAAATCAGCAGAATTCTTGTCCTTCCTGCACCAGTAAGCGATGGTTAAACATTATTTTAGATCAAAGGGAGACGGGAATGGTCGGATCAGACCTAAAGCCCATCCAGCTCATCTCTGCCTCTGGCAGTAACTCCCAACAGATGCTCCAGAGGAAGGTGCAAAGCCTCCTCAGTGCACAGACACAAAATTATCTCCCCAAGCAGGACTTCTGGTCATCCCTCTCAAGAGCACAGGAGCAAGTCCAGTGGCTTTGCTGGTCAAGACCAGTGGGATGCAGGTGGGATTCACACCAGCTCACTCAAAGACCAGTGTTAGGGGGAAGATGTTCCTCTGCAGATAATGGAGAGAGAGAGATGAAAGACTTCCCTCAGTGATTCAAAAGGAGAGTCCATCTCCACTCTGAATCATCCTGGGAAAGAGCTGATGTCTCTTCATCGACCAAATACGGAGTTTAGGGCCGTTGGCCTTCTGCTCAAATTGGGGTGGGTGCGCCTTCAGAAAGGGTTTCAGCTTCAGCAACATCCCTCTATAGGCACCTCTCTTTGATGCCTCCCTCAAATATCAAATGTCACCACTAAGGTGTAGGTCACAGGAGAAAGTGAGATGGCACCAAACAGAGCACTGAATTTAAGAAAACATTCATTTCCCAAAGCCCTGCATCACAAGGCTCTCCAGTCATATTCCAGACTAACAAAGGAAATTCCTCAAAGGAGTCTACACAGTGTCAGAAACTGCAGAGAAGCATCTGCTGAGAGCACCCTGAAGAACTGAGCTCTGCCAGAGCAGAGTTGTGACCTTAGGAGGGTCACTTCTGCTTTGAATTTCAGCTTCTCCCTCTTTATAGTGGGAATAAAGATGACAGAATTGTAGAAATTCCCCATCAGTTCCCCATAATTTGGGTTGGAAGGGACCTTAAAAATCATCTTATCGCGCCCCTTGTCATGGGCAGGGACACCTTCCCCTATCCCAGGGTGCTTCAAGCCCCAACCAACCTGGCCTTGGACACTTCCAGGGATGGGGCAGCCACAGCTTCTCTGGGCACCCTGTGCCAGGGTCTCCCCACCCTCCCAGGGAACAATTCCTTCCCAATATCCCATCTAACCTTGCCATCTGCTAGTGGGAAGCCATTCCCCTTTTCCTGGCACTCCCTACGTGAGATGTTCCACCTCCTTTACAAAGAACCTTGTGACCCGTGGATGCAATAAGCACTGACGGATTAATGGAATTACTAATGGAAAGCAGAGGAAATACCAGTTGAAAAACCCAAGCCTGCCCACGGGCAGCGTTTCCTGCCACACTGATGCACACGGGGCTGGCGATGACACCAGCAGAGCCCCTGTGATGTAACACATGGAACGCCCCGGAGCTCCCGGCAGCTCCGTGCGATCCCGGCAGGTCTGAACAGGAGCCACGGCGCGCGCGGTCCCACACGGAGCCCTCGGCCCCGGCAACGCCAGCGACCAGGCGCTCGTGGAGTGACTTCAAAGGCACCCTGACATCAGCACAGCCACCGGCACGGCCGCAGGTCTGCCCAGCCTCACACGCTGAGCTCCTCCAGGAGCAATTATCAAAGCACTTGAGTCACGGAGCCTCGCTGACCATTACTGAGCGCTTCCTTTGTCCGGCGTGGAAGGATGCCCAGGCAGAGAGATCTGACTCTCACATCTAACTCTCTTTCCGAACAGAGCTTCTTACACAGCGCGCTCTGTTGCTGGGCTATAGGGAATTTTTGTCCTGGTCTTCTTGACGTGATCCTTTTCAGACAGAAAATCCTGACTCATGAAGCCGTGACGTTGAATGTGCTGCTGTGTAAGGCCTGACACAATGAGACACTTGGCACCCGCTTGCTCCGAACCCAGCCAAGGGGAATATATGCATTTTTGAGAACTGAATATTCCAATTTTCTACTTTTAAGGACTAGGGAAGGCTTAGCAGTGCTGTAGCAACGAGGGTCACCCAAATACAGTCCATGTCTCCCACTGGATAGTTAAAAAAGCGAAATGAAAAAATAATCGTTTTCCCTTTTCTTTTGCAATCAGTGGCCAAATATGCTGCTTCTCTTCCGGAATGAGCGGCTGCCAATTCAAGAGGAGAAAATCTCTTGTAGCCAAGTAGCTCAGCTCTTACATTCTCTCAAACAGCCTGGGAAAAGGAAAGCTGGCCAGCCAGCCGGCTAAATAATTTTTGGAAATAAGTAGGTTATGGCCCTCCAAGACACCACTGCCATGGCGAGTTTACTTGCAGGCTGACGTCTTTCCTCAAGCAGAAAATTGACACATCCATGTCAAATCCTTGGATCTCCTTTACAGAAACACTGATTGTGGCTCAGATTTCCAAGTCACCAAAAGATTTTAAGCACAATAAGCTTCCCTAAAATTAACATATGCAGCAAGTATCTTTGGATGAGCCCACCTGGCCTCAGCCAAAATGTACAGAAATTCTGGAGTTGGGGGGTTTTTTTGGATATTCCTGCTTCAAAGCTTCCAGTTAAACTCTCTGTGCAGCACTTTGAAAATAGAACATGATGTCAGGCAACCACCCCAATCCCTTTTTTATTTCAGTGTAATTCCAGTGCTTCAGCAGGGAAATCAGGTAGCAGCCAACCAACTACCAGGCAAGGGAAATATCTGGTTGTGTACAGGCAACTCGACTGTGCTTGGATGTCCTCCTTGCCAGCATCTTCCTGGTGCTGAAGCCTGCACTGATTTGCCATGGAATCACACTAAATTGTTCCTGAGGAGTTTTTGGGCTGTGCTACAGTCTCTGGCTCATCTTGAAGTTGGTCAACGTGAAGGCTGGTGCTGAAACAAGAGATCCTTTTCCCTGCCCCATGGATAATTCCCTTTGCATCCTTGTCAGCCACTGGCCATGGGGGAAGCCAGGTCAGGGAAAGGTTCTGGGTGAAAACTAACCCAATCCATGGGCAGTTGATCCAAGCTTTCAGGAGAACACACAACAGTTGTAACTACTTGTGCTGTCCCTTCCCAGCCCTTTGCTTAGGGGACACAGCCAGGAGTCACCAGAGCCCTGCTGATGTGGGATTGTGTGCTCCAGGAGGACTGATCACTGGCAAGTAACTGCCTTCACTGGAGGAGATCCAGTCTTCAGTTAAGGGCAGGGAAGATACTGGGACTGGAAAGATGGGGATTATCTCCCTCTTCTCCACATAGGTGAGATCCCACCTGCAGAGCTGCTCCCAGCCCTGGGCCCAGCACAGGAAGGAAGTGGAGCTGCTGGAGAGAGTCCAGAGGAGGCCATGGAGATGCTCCAAGGGCTGGAGCCCCTCTGCTCTGGAGCCAGGCTGGGAGAGCTGGGGGTGTTCACCTGGAGAGGAGAAGGCTCCAGGGAGAGCTCAGAGCCCCTTCCAGAGCCTAAAGGGGCTCCAGGAGAGCTGGAGAGGGACTTGGGACAAGACCTGGAGGGACATGACAAGGGAAAATGGCTTCCCACTGCCAGAGGGCAGGGTTAGATGGGATATTGGGAAGGAATCCTTCCCTGTGAGGGTGGGGAGGCCCTGGCACAGGGTGCCCAGAGAAGCTGTGGCTGCCCCTGGATCCCTGGAAGTGTTCCAGGCCCGGTTGGATGGGGCTTGGAGCACCCTGGGATAGTGGAAGGTGTCCCTGCCCATGGCAGGGGGCGGAATAAGATGGTCTTTAATGTTCCTTCCCACCCAAACCATGCTGTGATTCCATGCCTGGAGAGCTGCAGCAGGAAACAGCTGGAGATGTGTGAGCAGAGCTCAGCAAAGGTGTCTCTGCCCAGGTGGAACAGCAGAGAGGAAAAAATAACTGTTTTTGCATGTAAGCAGAGCTCCTTCACTCTGGAATTATTGGTGATTAATGGAACTGCATCCTGCAGTGCTGCTTTATTAATGCTGAGGAAGCATTAGAAACATCCAACCAGACCAAAGCCCTGTGACAAAGCTCCTGCAGGGGCTCCTGAGGTGGTTCCTGCCCCAAAGGCCAGCGCTCTCTATGTGGGGGCAGAGTGGCAGGGAGAGAGTCCTTCCCCAGTCCACTGAATGCTCCCACACCACGGGCTCTCCTGTATCCCACATGGACATGCAGCTTCATTTTTCTGGCTAGAGTGAACTTTTAAGGAAAAGTATTCAGGGACAAAAAGTGACTGTGCCCCCGTTTCTCCGACAAGGCCCCGACACCTGCTCGGGCTGACATTCACGGATCTGAGGCTGGCAAAGGCTTGGGCACATTCTAGCCAACTGCAAATGCCACTTTGTTTTCTGGAGACACCATTTTCCTGTGTTTTAGACAGTCTTACTCTCTGTTACTGAAAAAGGTCTGTGTGTGTGATTCAAGGTCAATCTACTGCACAAAGGACTTGGTTTCCTGTTATCAAGCCCAGACTTTCATCAGAGTAAACATCCCCTCACTGCACGTCCTGTAGAGAAACACAAGTAGCATGAACAGAATATATCATGACATGCTTGGAAAAGAAACCAGTACCTTGTATTTGCCTCCCACATCCCCCTTCTCCCTCTGACAAATGTTTGCTCAAAGCCCTCCAGGGCAGGTCTGGGTGCTTTTCTTGTAAACAGCCATGAACCTTCCTGAAGGATGTTAGGTCATAGAATTATGGAATGGTTTGGATGGGAAGGAATATTAAAGCTCATTTCATTCCACCCCTGCCATGGGCAGGGACACCTTCCAGGTGCTCCAAGCCCGATCCAACCTGGCCTTGAACACTTCCAGGGATGTGAGTGTTGAATCCACTGATCACAGCCAGAATATTTTCATTTCTGCTTTTCCAGCGTAAAACCAACTCCACAGCCAGGTATTCACAAAGTCAGCCAATCAATTCTGCATTAGAACAGTAGGTCATTGATGCTCCAGGAAATGCCAAACAGGCCCGTCTGGCACATGGATACACGGGGCGGCGTTTCCTATGGAAAACTGTGAGGCTTCGGAATCTCAGCCTCCGCTTAAAGGAAAGATCTACATGCCAACCAGACTTAAATTAGCCTTGGAAACTGATTATGGAAAATGTGCCAGCTCAGATGCAAATCCCTGTTACTTACCTCGTGATGACAACAAAAGCCTGGTGAAATTTTACTCATCCATTAAAAGACTTTGCCCAGCGACACACGTGGGTGGGATTCCAGCAGGGTGACATTATGATTTTGGCACGAGGACCTTGGCCCCCAGGAATGGCAACCCTGTGGCATGACAAATGCAGGCCACAACCACATACTTTACCTGCTGACTCAAGAAGAAGAATGGAGAACCTACAAAAATTAAACTTCCAGCCAAAATCTTGAGATGCTAGTCTCACAGAATAGACCCTCAGGTAAAAGACTGATGATTAGAATTACACTTGGAAAACACTGGCTGATTTCTAAACACCTTCAGAGCAAAGTACAGCCAGGGCATTTTACTGGGATCACTTCCTAAACCCCTGGAGGGAAAACATGATCACTCAGCTCATTGGGACAGTGATTTTTGTTTCACCACCATGGATAGAGGCCCCTCCACGCTCCATTAAAATCAGCGGCAGAACTGTCCTGTTTTCTTTTCAGTGTGAATTTATCTTCGTTTCTCCCACTCCTGTGTTATGTTTCATTTCTCCTCTCTGCCGTCCTTCCAAAACCGAAACAGCAGCAGCAGCAATCAGATCAGATGACTTCCTAGATTGCACGTGGCCATGGAAATCCCAAAAGAATCCTCTGTTTTCAGGTGAAACCCGAATGTGGACACCTGTCCACCTGCTTCCCGCACAGCACCAGGAGCTGGGGTTATTTTCTTGTCGAGGACAGTGTATTTAAGGATGTGGTCGAGACGATGCGTTTTCCGTTTGACTTCAGTTTGACTTTCAGTTTGAAACAGAGAGACCGCTCTTCTTGTTAAACGCCATCCCAGAAAGAAGGAAGGATTTCCAGAAGCTCGGTTGCCCTGGCTGTGGCTCGGCAGGTTGAGGATATCCACATCACAGCCATTAAAGAGCCTGCGGTCGCGATAAACGAGAACAGGTTCCCCTTCTTCGCCGATTTTCTGAAAAACCCTGCGGAGCATTCACTTTCCCCTTACGGAATGTTCCCAATATTCTGGGTTTTTTAAGTGTCTTTTAATCTTAATTGCTGTTGGGATCTTTGGGCGATCAAAGGGAGGATGGCTGTGATTCTTTGTATTACTCACTGCTGCATTAGCACCGGGATCACATATTCATTTATTTTGGTTGAAGAGGTAACAGTCTCCTTTCACTGCACGCACACAATTACTGTAAGCATGCAGGGGACTTGCCAAATGATGCATGAGGGGAGGAGGAGAATCTTTGAAGAAAATTGTTCAAACGTTCACTAATTGGCAAGGGACCGTTACTAACGAATCGCTTCTGTTTTATGTCAGTAGTGAATCAGGTTGATGATGTGTAACATACATTAAGTCAGTTAATGAGTATTAACTAGAAATGCGACTGAAACACAAGAAAAAGGGTTTTTTTCACCTTTAACTAGCCAAGCAGAATCACTAATAAATAAAAGGATATGTGTAAGTGGCTTAGATGATTCCAATCTGCAGTGGAAAGACTTTTCTTAGAATCTGATGGTAACCACAAGTTTGTGGGAAAGAAAAATCAGACGCTTACTGTGGCAGTTCATCACCACTTACTTTATTTCTAACCAAGCCTGAAATGAAAATGACTAAAAGTCATTACCGTAAAATAGCTGATTAGAACCCAGTGTGAACTGAGACAGTGAGTCCTGGCTGTGGCTACAAGACCAGGGCATCGTGTGGCCAACAAAGCCATGTGGTGACCTGGTGGTGGTTGTGTGTGCACTTTCACTGCGGGACAGGATATTTGGCATCTCCCAGACTGCACTGGGCAGGCTGATGTGCCCCTAAACCTTGGGAATCACGTGGAGAGGAGGGAGACTCTCTTGCTGGAGCAGCCATACTCACAGCTGTGCCTGACTCTCATCTCTACGTGTGACAAAACAACAGGACACGGCTTCAGGTGAGGGCAGGGCTGAAGAAATGTGGCCCTCAGAGGTGCCAGGGCAGAGCTGTGAAGTGACAGCAGGCCCAGGTGCAGAATGTGGCTCACTAGTGGATGTGCAGCCCTGAGAGCAAACATTGTTACAAAACCTGGGCAGAAGGAAGGTTTCTGGCTCGCTCTGGCATGTGAACAAACTGGCTTATTAGGCCACAGGTGCAAAAATAAGAACACGGGAGTGAAAGTGAGGATAAAATGGAGAATTCCCGTGTTCTGCAGGTTTTATGAAATAGGTATCAGGCCATGGGACCTGCCAGACACTGTGGGGGGCTCAGGGACAGGCAAGGGTCTGTCTGCCCTGGGCCAAGGGACCACAGCCGTGGGATTGGCATTGGGATCACAATCCAACAATCAGCTACCTGGAGAAGGAGGGCAGCAGAACATCTCAGGGGGCTCAGTTTGGGCATTAGCTCTGCTTAATCAGGCAGACCCAGCCTGGCTTTCAACTCATTCTGGACAACCAGAGTCAAAGTAGAAGTGAGATGCATCAATCCCACCTCCTGGCAGTTTTAGGCAAGAAAAAAATCACTGTTCCAGCAGTGAGGACGAGCCCTGATGTCTGCAGCCAACCTGGGACACTGCCACAGCAGGTGACAGCTCAGGCACTATGGGTCAGATACTTGTCACGTGTTGTTCTCCTTACCTGTATCTGCAGCCACAAGATACCTTTCTTACAGCTGGTTCTAAACAGGGTGCATTGCAACACAACTTGTATTGCACAACACAACTTCTGTCACACAACACAACTTCTGTCACACAACACAACTTCTATCACACAACTGCCTGAACTCCTTGGCACATGGTGGGCTGCTGGTTTAGAAATAAGTTGATAACATAGTCATGGCAACACTACTTGCAGAGTCAGAAAAAACCCTAAACATCCAGCACCAGCAGAAAATGTGTACAGATTAGTTTATCTCTGTACTCAATATAGATAAAACTCCTTATTTGAAAAAAAAATCTAAGCTCCGGAAACAGCAGATAGGATGAAGTTCAGCACAATCTAGTGGATCATGAGACATGCTGCCTGCTGGCATTGGTACCTCAGAGTTCATCTTGAAATAGTGCCATTAAATTGGGATGACACAGTGGCACAGGACAGCCCAGCCCCAGAGGAGGGGATTTAGCCAGTGAGGGGCAGGGGGTGTGAGGGAAAGAAGCAGAAAGAAGCACACAGACACCATTTGTCTGGAATGATAAATCCTCAACTTTAGAACATCAAACAAGTGCAGTTGGTTGACAATATCATGACAATTACGGTGCCTGTTGTCTCTGGGCAATCCAAAGTTTTCACAAGACAAATAAACATGCAGAAATACACATGGGATGGGGAAGAGTTAAACACTGGGAGAGAGGAAAGGTCTGTACCAGTCAGATGACAATGCAAACTCACACCTTCCAAAATGTATTGTGTGTCAGAATGAACATAATTTCCTGCTGTTCAGAGGCAACTTCTCTGGTTCACTGACCTTCCTTTTCTTCTCGGGTCCTATTACCTCTTCCTGGCTAAAGGCAAGGTTCAGGAGGTTTATCTGTAAGAACCATCAGAAACAGGGGTCATTCTCACAGGGCAGGGTCCTGCTACATGAGTCAAAAAGCACAGCTTCCAAAACTGCTGTGTGTGTCCCTGGATCCTCTTGGCTTTGTTCAGTGTGATCCTGTTCTCCAGAAAAGCAATTAGGCAAGGAATCAAAACTGGAGTACTGGATAGAACTGGGAATCCAAGAGTTGTAAAAGCAACAGGTTCAGCTTCAGGGACAAAGAACAGGATCCATCTCCCCACCACTGACAGAAAATAGCAGGAGCAAGGAGATCTTTGAGGAATATAATAGCTGATAAGGCATTGGTTTTTCCACCAGATAATCATAACCTATGGAAAAGAAGGGGGCACTTATGTCACATTTGTGGTCACAGCCTCTCAGGGGAAGACACAGTCCCTCTGTTTGTACATCAGGGAATTCAGTGTGAGCTGCTCAGTCTCAGGCTTCAAAACTACCTGTGAGTCTGTGAAAAATAACTAAGCCAAGCAAGCTTTTTTCCAGAAGGCTTAACTTCCCTGTAGAAAGACACAAGTCTCCCCCAGAAATACTCTGAGCCTGCAAACCAAGAGGTTAAAAACCACAGATAAATATATGTGAGAATATAAATGAGTCAATGGAACAGACAATTCAGACAGACCACAGGGAGACGGACAGCCAGAACGACAGCTGAAGTGTTGGCTGTGCCAGGGGACAAACTCACTTCTCCTCCTTATCATGTAACATATTTGCATTTCTACAATAATAATCTGGAGCTGCTGAGAGCAGCGTTGTGTTGTCGCCCACCCAGAAGGGACGGAGCACAGTCTGGCAATGTGACCTCTCTCACTGGAGCTGAGCTGAAGGGACACACCACAGCACAGTGGTGTCTCCAAAACAAAATTCACTCAGATGACAGCGAGGTGGATGGAGAGGGAAGGGAGTGCTAACACAATTGCTGCTCCCAAACAGGAGCACCTCCCTCTAGTGTGACTGCAAAGCACAAGGAACCCTGTAATTGAAGCAGGGTAAGCACAAGGAGTTAATAAAGAGCTATTCCAGAAAGCATCCCGGGGATGAGCACAAGGTCTCCAGATTACAAGATGTGGTCATTATAGAATTCCCCACTCACGTCACCAAGGATTGCTTTCCATCTGACCTTGGAATGAGGCTTCAGCAATCTCTGCATAGCAATGGGCTTTCTAATGTGTGAAATAGCTCTGATTAGGGATTAACAGCAAAATACTTTGAAACAACCTCACTTCGCCTCTCTATCGTGTTTCAAATTGTTTTTCTTCCCCTCTTCCCTCCTCTTCATTATGAGCAACACAATATTGGCTTAATGCAAAAGCACAATTTCCTTTCCCTAAAAACAGAGAAAACAATATGCCAAAGTGGGCTGGGCAGGTTCTCCCCCATCCTGCACAGTCAGGCTGAGAGAGCTTCCCAAGGCTGCCCAAGGCATGTTTGCTTGAGGACAGAGCCATGAGTGGCTCTGTGTTACAGCTCCTCACCTGATATCCAGCTGCTCCAACTGGCATTTTTGGCAGCTATTTACTTTCCTCTCCCTGGCATCCTTTTAACCTGTCTGCTTCCCTTTTTTTTGAATTAAAGCGCCCAGAGGAGGAAACGCTGCATCCAAAACCTCTGCAGTGCTAACACAGCTGCAGGGTTTGTACCCTGTCCTGCTGGCCACACAACAAAGCAGGGTCACAATTCCCAGTCTCCCAGTCCCAGTCACCTGGACGAGGCAGACCTCCTTCTATTTTAGCCCAAACCACATCAGCTAGAGCTGGTGCTTTAATTTCCTCTATTGAGGAACAGGTCTTCCACAGCCCAGACAGCTACTCAGTGAAGATTTTACCCCTTTGCTATTCCTCCAGAATTTCCTGCATGGATGGGATACTTGTGAGGTGGAGAAATAGCCACAATGAGCAGCTGCTTACTCCAGCTCTCCCCAGTTTTCCTGTCCCTTACCACAGGCAGCACGAGCACCTCGCAGGAACCTGAGATGAGGAGTGAAAACATCCAAGGAAGCCATGGAGGGCTCCAGACAAGCACTGTTCATCCATCCAGTGAATCAGATGTCAACAGTGTGAGGTATTTCACTGAAGCCAACGTGTCCTGGCCTGTCCCTGCCCAAGCTCACGTAGGAACTCAGAGCCAGGAGCAGATCTCAAGTCCAACTTCAGCTCCCATCCTTAACCAAACACTCCAGCCTCTTCCCCAGAAACACTGCTCTAAATGGGATTAAGCCAGATCCGACGTATGCTTATTTGACTTGAGACAGAAAGTAAACCTCTTCAACGGTGTGGTGAGAAGCAGGAAATCCCTCCCATTGATTAAACATACAATCAAAGCCTCCAGAGGTTCATTAATTCTGATTTTTCCCATATACTGGGATGCTCCACTTGAAAAACTGACAGCAGAGCTTGGGCTGTGAGAATGTTCCTTCTCCTCTTACACAACCTCAGCCCCATGGATGAGCCAGGTGCTATAAAAGCAGGCAGGACAAGGTGCAGCCCCTCACATGCTCCCCCTGCAAAGGGACCACACTGACAGGTGGGACAAGTCCAGAGCAAGCAGCAAAGGCAGGAGCAGCTCCGTGACCTCCTGACTCTGAGTCCAAGGCAAAGTTCAGGGCCTGGGTCACACCATGAACACACAGTGAGTTTGAATCTCCTGTTTCACTACGTGTAAAAAAGTAATATTTTGCCACAGGAATTTTCCTGTAGAACTACAGCTAACTTGTGAATCATACAAGTGTTACTAATTTCTGGCATAAAACTCACAGGACAGCTGTGCGTTGTCTGGAGAAGATATCAGGCTAAAAATAGATTAGACTTAGATTAAAGCCTTCCCAAGGCAGACTGGTGGACGAAACAGAATGAGCAGACCACAGCCACACTGCTATTCTTAGATAGACACAATCAGGACCCAGTTTTGTGCTCTGCAATTTGCAATCCCCAGTGTCCCCACGTATTCCAGCCAAAAATTCCCAGCATAAATCGAAGAAAATTTACAGCTCTCCTGACATGTGTTTTGCTTCCCAAGGCATCCTATGCAGAACAGCTAAAATTGCACAAGAGCATTCGGCTGTGTCCCTCTTTGTCCCTGGCCTGCCCCATGCTGGGGTTTGGCACTTGGTAAATTTTATGCCCTCAGAAGAGTTCCCTTTATCCAGGACACGGAGGGTTTTGTTTGGTACCTTGTAACTATCCTGACAAATTCACAAGCACATTAATGTCAGAAGAAGTGCAGTTCCATCGAGCAAGCTGGAAGAATAAGGACTGAGATACAAGACTGAGCAGCTGAAATAAGGCAGAGAAGCCCTCAGGTATCAGGGCAACACAGTTTGTGCTGGGGACTCTCATAATCAGGGATGTTAATCAGAGTGACCTGAGGCATCCTGTGATTTCAGCTGCAGCTACCACTGACTCAACAGCACACCAAACTCTTGCCGCTTCCAGAAATCAAACTGGTGACTCTTTAAATTGGTCCCCTGAGACCTAATTCCTGCCTGCTCACTGACAGCTGGCTGCTCCGTGCTCCCAAGCACAGCAAAACCCCAGGTTCACAGGACACTTCATGGTGTCAGTGAGAGGAGGAGAGGAGATGGATACAAACTCCCATCACAGAACCACAGAATCCCAGAATGGTTTGGGTGAGAAAGGACTTTAAAGCCCATCTCATTCCACTCCCCTGCCATAGGCAGGGACACTTTCCACCAGCCCAGGTTGCTCCAAGCTCCATCCAACCTGGCCTTGAGCACTTCCAGGGAAATACAAGAAATTCCACCTAAAGATAAGAACAAACTTTTTGGTTTTTTGCTGTGAATGCAGCCAAATACTGGTGAAAGTCATCCAGGGAGGTTGTGGAGTCTCCCTCCTTGGAGATATTAATCCAGGGTGGTTGTGGAGTCTCCTTCCTTGGAGATATTCATCCAGGTAGGTTGTGGAGTCTCCCTCCTTTGAGATATTCACCATCTGAGTGGACAAGGACCTGAGGAACCAGCTCCCTTTGCCTGTGCTTTGAGCAGGTGGTTGGACCTGCTGCTCCCCAGCTGCCCCTGTGACCCTGGAGGCTGCACAGAGGTGGCTCCATGGTTAAAGCCCGGTGCTGGGCTCAGCATTGGGCTCCCACCAGTTTCCAGTACTGTGGACACACTGACATCAGTGGAATTCATCCTGATTTCCATCTGTACCTGTGCAGGACCATGCTGGTTAGCATGAAAGCCCCTCAGTGTGGTGCTGCTGTGGAAAGTTGCCATGTTTTTGTGCCCAGGAAACCACGCCAACACATCACTGACTGTCAGCAGTCCTCCTCCTTGTCCTCAGCTCCTGATTAAACCTTTGCCATTCAGTGTCACCTCTTTGTCTCACAGCCCATTCTGCACCTCGTGTGTTCTGTAGCTTTTAAAGGACTAATGGACAGATTTTTCCAGAGTATTAAAAAAAGGTTTCAAACTACCTGTCAGAAGACAAAATTATCAATATTGCTCCTGCTGATCTCTTGCAGGGCCCTCAATCACACCATACACTTCCATGATGGACATCCTGATTGTTGGATCACAATCACTTCCCAGAATCCTTCCCCTGCATGATTCCAGCTTTGTAACTCAGGGGGAAAAAGGCAATGGACACTCCTTCTGCCTGCTAGGCTGCTACCCAGCGGTCCCCCATGGGATATTAGATCTGTCCAACCTTAATTTATGTGGATTTCTCCAGAGGGTCTGGTTGCTAGAATGCATGGCACGAACATATGGAATGGCAGCCAGCATGCAAATGCCACATCTTCCCCCAGACATCCCTGGGGGAGCTGCCAGGGAATCTGAGGGTGCAAGGGTTAAATCTCCCTGGACCTGCAGGGTGATGGGCCTCACCTCTGCAAGCAGAGATCACTAGGAAACTGCTTCCTGCACACTAGACAGGGATAACTCATGGAAGGGATGAATGGCCCCAAGATACAGCTAAGGATCTGACGTGAACTGAGAGAAGCCAGGAATTTCCTGACCTCCCTGTCTCACTCCTCCCAGCATGGCCCGAGCTCACAGGAAGGAGACGCAAGCTCATCTCTGAATCTTTCTCTCTTCATTGCTTGGGTCTGTGTAGCTTCAGCTGGTTTGGAGGAGAAAATGTTCTGGGAACTTCTCATCAGATACAGCTCTCTTGATAGACAGACAGAGATAAACCTTGCTGGTTTTTTTCTCTTCTGCAAAAGTTCAAGATAATGACATTGCCACAAAAAAATGCTTTCCTACTGCTCTGCACATGGCAGGTTTCATCCTTCAACTGCCTTCTGTCATGGCACTTCTGAACGTGGTTTGCCTGGGAAAAATCAGACAACAAAGGTCTTGATCTCCAGGCTGAACACACTTGTGCTGATCTTCACTTCCAGACAGAAGCTGAGTATGACACGGCAGCTCAGCAGGGCACAGGAACTATGGAATGGTTTGGGTGGGGAGGGACACTAAAGCTCATCTTATCCCACCCCCTGCCATGGGCAGGGACACCTCCCACTATCCCAGCTTGCTCCACGCCCCATCCAACCTGGCCTTGGACACTTCCAGGGATCCAGGGGCAGCCACAGCTGCTCTGGGCAACCTGTGCCAGGGCCTGCCCACCCTCCCAGGGAACAATTCCTTCCCAATATCCCACCTAACCCTGCCCTCTGGTAGTGGGAAGCCATTATCTGTGTCCTGTCCCTCCAAGCCCTTGCCCCAGTTTCCTCTCCAGCTCTCTTGGAGCAACTTCAGGCATTGGAAGAGGCTCTAAGGTCCCCATCAGGGTAACCACGGCCCTGGGCATTAACAGGACACTGATCCCTGCCAAACAAGACAAGGAATTACTGCATCATCCATGAAAGTCTGTGTGCACACAGACTTCCATCACTGCCACAGTCCCTTGGAGAAAGAGCGCATGGCCAGGTAGCCAAGCCTTCTGCACAAGGAGCAGCAGCTGGAGGCCAGACTGAGTGTCCTCTGAGGCCTAAAGCAGCCCTGATTCACAACACTTAGGCATGAAGGTCTCCCCAGACATCTCAGTTGCAGACAGCTCCCGGCAGGAGAGCTGATCCACATGGCAGGAGCACGCCTACAGCAGGCAGCAAATCCCAGAGCAATCCCTGAGCCATCACTGATCCCAACTGGGATGTCCACACAATGCCAAGTGTCAACACACTTCCTCATGTCCCACAGCACTCTACAAGCACAGCCAGCCCAGCAGCAGGAGCAGTGTCTGGCAGCAGCTGATGAAGCCAGAAACTTGGGAGGCAGAGCTGCCTGGTGCTGTGCTGATACAGCCACACCATTCCCAGCTCGGGGCTATCCAGGGCTCCCTGCATGGCTGCCTCGCTGTGCACTGAGACTGTGCTCCAAGGACCACCCCAGAACTTCAGCCCACAGCTTCCTGATGGGAGATAAAAGCCTGCAGAGGCGTTCACATGGTCAGATTTTACTCATCTTCTAGTTCTGTTACATTCCAAACTCATTCCACAGCAACGTTTGCTTACACGAAGGGAAAGCTGACCAAAATCAATTTTCAGCACAAGAACATTGAAGGATGCTCTTTACAAGAGGATAGAGGAGCCTGCTGAAGAACTCAAAAAGTTATCCCAAGGCCAGTGCAGGACCTCACTCTCACCAGCAGATTTCTGTAAGTTGAACCAATGGGCAGCAATTCTCTGTTTTCCGCAACTCTTCCCAGCTTTTAAAATGCCAGTGCAAAGTAGGAAGATGCACAAACATAGCACAGGAGGACAAACCCTTGGCTGATGCAATCAGAAGGCTCCTGAAGCCAGTAGAGGTGGGCTAATTTACATGCTGGTGTCTAACTCTGGATGATTAAGTGCAGAGATGCTCTGCTGGGAAGGGGCAATCTCTCATTTGATCCTGAGCATCATCAATCATGAGATGGCAGATAACAAGCCAGTGGAGCACATGGAAATTTTTCCCCAATCTGCAAAGCCCTCTGTCAGAGACTCTCTGTGGCCACTCCTAAAGGCCAGTTCCAGTTCTCACTAGGCAGGAAGAGCTGCTTCTCTTCTGGCAGATCTGCATCCTTTGCCTCTCCCATGTCAATTAGACAAAAATAAGCCTTTAATACTTTCATTCCTGGTTTTCCTGAAGAGCTATAGGTCAGGAAGATAATGACCAATAAACTTAATTCCAACAGCACAGTTTTTATTTTTGGTAACCAAGCAATCAGAAGGATTCACTCCAGATGAAGAGCAGAAATGTGCTCACCCACATTTCCAAAAGCAACTTGTGACTGTGGGTAACCGTTTTGAACTCAGAACTTCTTGAATATCAAATCCTTGTGCAGACAGCAATTTCTGGGACACTCCAAATTGTTCTGGTTAGCTCCGAAAATCTTGGCATTCCCACCCCAACCCAACAGCTGGAAAACACTATTAATAGTGTCTGGATAGCAACAAGGTGTTCACATTCACACCCCAACAGGTCCTGCTCCTCCCCATCTTACCTACACTTGACCCTGTCAGACAATACCAAACTCACACTTCCCATCCACCCAAGCTTCTCCTCATTTTTTAAGACAAACTTCACTCGCCAGTTTGGCTTCCTGATTCAAGTGGAATACACAATGGTCATTTGTTTTAACCACTTCCTTCAGAAAAGAAGGGAAAGTCCCTCTCATATGGAAAAGAGTGTCAAATTTTTATTAGTGTGGGCTTTACAGTGATGATTCTAACTACTGGCTTGACTTTGTTTTTCCCTAAACTGAGTGAAATATTAGCCAGCTTCTAAGCTATGAGGTTTTAAAAATAGTATCAAAGAATACATTAAGAAAACCCTCTGCTGTGCAGAATCTCCCAGGGCTTGGGATTTTTTTTTTTTAAAGTCTTTGGAAGCATAAGATGGATAAAGTGATTCTTCCATTTTTCAGCTGTTTCCACCACCTTCAGACACTCTCACTCCTGCTACCGAATTCTAATGAAATTCACATGCTGGGAGAGATGTCTGGTGCTCTGCTCACCATCGTGACAGCCCCAAAAGAAGGTCAGAGCATGAATCAGTGGGGCAACCATGAGCAGCAAACAAAAAAGGCTCCTGTTTTCACACAGACGACAGAATAAACAATGATCAGAAGGAAATCGGAGGATGTGACATGGAAAAAAAAATGTGGTTAAAGTTTGAAAAATACCAGCCTAGGCACAGAAGTTCATTTCTAAGATCCAGAGTCAAGGCAAATACCTCTCAGATGCCTTTAGAATGACAGGGTGAGCTGCAGTCTGCAGTTGCTGTCTGGGTTAGGCACCCCGGGATTCTTTTCAACAGAGGCGGGGAAAATTTTAGTAGCAATTTCCTACTCTCGTTAACTTATCCTGTAAAGATGAAGTTTCTGACCATTCAAGCTCACATGATTCTCAACTAATTTGAATGGGAGGAGGATCAAGTGGCAAGTCTGGTGGTATTCAGAGATTTGCCCTGTCACTGAAAAATCCTCCACACATGCCCATGAATTTGGGCTCTGATGGTGACTCAGGGTTTGGCTGGGCAGCCTCCAGCGTGGGATTAACTTCACTTTACTTATCTCAAATGACCTATCTGGTCTATCCCAGTTCTTTGGGTTGCCCCAACAACCATCAAAAAAGAGATCAGTACCTCCAGGGGATAATTCTTCCTATCCCACAGAGGTAGCCAAAAAGGGATAGGATTCACTAAGCACCTGTGACTCACAAGGCAAGAAAGTCTGGAAGCAAGAGGGGAGAGGTGAAGACCATGTTAGGCAACAAACACATCCTTCAAACCTAAAATAGGGTGGTGATTTCAGACCCTTAATCCAAAACCACACACAGGTAAATCAGCCTGGCTGGGATAGAGACAGGTTTAGTCTGTGTGAGTAATCCACAGGTGCCAACTCCAGAGAACAGAATCAAATTCTGCTACCGGATGGATGAAAAAAACTGATTGTGGAAAGCTTCTTCTTAAATGCTTCCAGTTCATCCTTACATCCCTCTGCCCTAACAGGCTGTAGCCTCTATGCATTGTGATCCTGCACGATAAATCCACTAATGTTAATGAATTTTGGACCAGGCTTGATGATGCAATGATCTGTGGCAGTGAATTCCCCCGTGCCAGGAGTATCTTAGAACCACTAAAGTTTCCTCACCTGTTGAGATGCCCTTGAGCAAGGCATCCTGTCTGACTCCTTTATTCCCATCTTCTTCTTTCTACCTGCAATCCAAACAGCAAAGCAAAATTAGCTTCCAAGTGCTTAACTGAAAAAAAAAAAATCCAGAAGCCTGACTAAACCACTGGAGCAAAATCCCATGAAATTGTGTAACCTTTGCTCTCAGGCACTGCCAGCACTGGCAGTTTATTCCTAGAAAGAGAGATTTCAGAATAAAGTGTAATCTGAACATCAACTTGCAGCAGCTCTATCAATTATACTTAAACTTCATTTTAACCTGGTTCTAAGAAAACAAAGCTTATGTCTACACATGCCCTAAGTGTGAGGGGTGGGGGAAAGAAGGGGAGATTTCCCCTGGTTAATAATTATTAACCTTTCAGACAGTTTCAATAATATTTGAGGGGGTGTCCAAAGTGCCTGGTTAGAGGAGAAGGTTCCTGTTAAAATCCCCAGAGCAACGAAAGTGACAGGATGAGTTCACTCCTCATTAGTCATCAGAGAATCTGCAGGAGAGAGACCTGCAAAGGTGACTTCATAGGCAGGGAAACTGCTTCATCCTACTGCCCGGCAATCCCAGGAATGCTATTTACCATTTTGTCACTAGATGGTATTGTTCCACAGGCTATATCCCAGAGCCTCAAAGGTCAAGCACAGCATGGTATATCAGAGGCTGGGTTGAATGAAGGGAGAGAAAAGGCTTTTTTTGTCATGTATTTTCATGTATGTTTTCCCACAAGGAAGTTATTAGCAAAAATCAAACTGTAACAGCTAAAGGAAAAGAGCTTTGGTGAACATGGAGATAATGTAACTTAGTTTTGCTGATCTGTGCATTTCCTTCATGTCTGAAAGAAATTTCTGAGATAAAGAGGTGGAAAGATGCTGATACAAAATTAAATGTTTCTGTTAACAAACCAAGCACGATCAGTCAGCCCTTTGTTATAGTTCAACCTGATGTGACACAAAATTCAAAAAGCCTGGCAAACTCAATTCACCCAAAACCTAAACACCATAGACTCACAGAATCACGGAATCCAGGAATAATTTGGGTTGGAAGGGACCTTAACACTCGGCTCATCCCACCCCCTGCCATGGACAGGGACCCCTCCCACTATCCCAGGGTGCTCCAAGCCCTGTTCAACCTGGCCTTGGACACTTCCAGGGATCCAGGGGCAGCCACAGCTTTCGTGGGCAACCTGTGCCAGGGCCTGCCCACCCTCACAGGGAAGGATTACTTCCTAATACCTCAACTAAACCTACTGTTATTAACAGCACTGGAAAGACTTTATCCAGGACATTGTGTGGAATACATTATGCTGGGATACAATCAGGAGCAGAAGCTCCTTCAGTTTTGAAATTGGGCTTTTACCTGTACCTTCAAGGCAAAAAGATGCTTCCTTTTTCCTGCCTGGATGGGTGTCACTTTGGTTCCCTTCGTGCTCACTTGAATCTGCTTTAATAAGGAGATGGTGATTCTGTAAAGCAAATGATGTTTTGTCTTAACAGCATAACCTAAAAAATACACCTAGGCAGTAAAACCATGAACCCTAGAAAAACCTTCCTTCAAGGAGGGTTTTGCTAGATAAATTCTGTTCTTTCAGTAAGAACCAAATAGAGCTATTTCTTTACCCTTGTGCTCTCCTCCTCTTCCTCCTCCTCCTCCTCACAGTCCAACCCTTGGTGGGAGATCTCAGTAGGACCATTCTTCTGGATCAGGCTGCTGTCAGCCTTCCTCATCCTCTTCTTGTCAGTCGTCACTTTCACTTTCATGAGGTGGAAGTCGGTGGAGACTGATCCCACTCTCAGGCTGACGGGATCCCCACCAAACAACAGGTCACCAGGGCTGGCATCTTCCTTAAAGCCAGGGGGCTGGTAATCCTTGGGAGTGACTGTACAGGGAGAGGGAACCCACTGAGGTCAGGGAAACTGAGGTCCAGCTCTCCTTAATCTGATTTAAAAAGAACAAGTGTGAACCAGCTTCGAGTAATGTCAACTACTAAAAATATTCTGGCTTTTTTTTTCAGCAGGAAGGGAGAGAATGCTGAGGGAAAAATGAGCTGAGTAAATGTTACCAGGAAGCTCAAAGAATGGCTTTAGGATGCTGAGATACCATTAAAGTGCTGGATATCTGAAGCAAAACCTGACATTGCCTGTTCCTTAAAAAAACAATCAAAAAAAAACCCAAAAAAAACCAGGGAAGAAGGTTGTCTCCCTTTCACACTGCACGGCTGTGCTTCTTATATGGATTTCAAACTTTTCCTAAAAAGCATCTGCCATCCCTGTGCATCAGAAAGATTTACTGTGTTACACCATTTCTCACTGTTACCAGCCAACAGCTTCTCCCATCTCACCTTTCCATGCTTTATTAACTTTACAGTGCTCACGCTTATTACAGAAACTGATGGAAAGGGAATTTTTCCCCACGGCACATACTGTTCTCCACCCACCATCGTTGTAGTAGAGGAGTTTCATGGTGAGGGTGATGTCATTGGGCAGTGGCCCGAGGTTCTGCATGAGCAGGTACAGCTTCCGCAGCAGGAGCCTGCTGGCCTGTTTGACATCCTCGCTGCCCACTCCAGTCACTAACTCCCTGTGGTTGCTACAATCGGAAGAAGAATGGATTTGTTATCCTCGGTCATGAATATTCACGATCCAATTACACATACAGAGCACCCACTGACTTGTCTGAAATCACCAGTGACAAAGCTACAGTGTCTTTATGTAATTTCCAGATAAACAGGGAAGTGAAACAGGCTCCAGGGATGGGGTGGCATCCGCAGAACACCCGCTCCAAACTCAGAGGCCTGGCATTTACATTTGAACAGACTTTGGAGCTGGGGCAACCATTATACAAATGTCATGACTCATTTGTTTGAACATGATTAAATTGGATCAAAGGACTACAAAACAAGTGCCTTTCACCTAAGCAATTTCAGGAATGAGAGGAATGGGTTGAGGATCCCATCTAAAGCCAATTCATCACAGGGGCTATTTTCAAGTCCATTCTGCAGTTTTTGAAGAGAAGTGAATTGCATGTTCTCACTCAAGTCCATGTAAGAAAAAGGAGCTCAGAGGCACATTTTTCAGCAGTGACGAAGGGGCATTCCTCTCACCTCCTTCACCCATCCAAATGTCAGCTGGCTGCTCCAAGCCAGCAGTCCAGAGTGAGACCCACGGGTGACACGAGCGGGATGAATTGCACTCCAGAGGAGTTTGTTTCTTTGACTGCAGAGGTAAAAGAGATGAGCAACTCAGAGCAGCCAGCTAACTTTAGACAGAGCAGATGAATCACTGTGTGACTAAGGGAGCTGAACTCCCCTGACTTTCAATAAGAAAGGGCCATAAAAAAGTGTAGCTCCTTCATTACGTCTTTGGAAGACCCCTGACACTACACGTGGGCTGGAGGGTGCCCAACACAGTCACCCCAAATTGCTTCAAAAGCAGTAAAAAAGTAACTCAAAGGAAAAGACGGGTTCTTGAGTGACTGAACCACAGAAATTAACAAATTAAGACTGATTCCCCCTTCCAGGTCAGGCTTCTTTGCATCATGAAAACTGGGTGGCTGTGAAACAGCCTGGCTTCCCAAGGTCAGGGAATCACAGAATCGTTTAGGTTGGAAAAGACCTCTAGGATCATGAAGTCCAACTGCTGACAGATGCAGAGGATTATCTGGTAGGCTCCAAACTGCCATCAGCAAAACTCTGTGGTGTTAGATGTGCCCTGTGGTCCTCAGTTAAATCCTGTATGCTCAGATATGTACAGCAAGAGGAAAATGCTGGCAGTGCCTAAGGTGGAATATCCATCACCCTTAAAAGTAGTGGAATTAGCAGACCAGAAAAGAGAAAGTTCGTAAGAAAAAAAGGAAATGAGACTTTCATAGGAATTAACAGGGCAAGCACTATTTCAATATGGGAGTAACACTGTGGATTAGAGGCAGGAGAGAGTCAAAAAGCAGAAGATAAGGAACTCAACCTTGGAAGGGCCTGGATCCATGGCAAGGAATTCCTCCTAATTCTATCTAAGGCAAGGACCATTTATGAGAAAGTTTCCCCGTTCCTCAGATGTGATGATGCAGCCCCACAAAACAACTCTCCCAGAGTGGTTAATTCTGAGTTTGCCCAGGATAACAACTGCTGCAGGTGTGAAGTGCAGCGTTATCAGCTGAAGGAGCTGACAGCAAAGAACACAATTCTCTGGTGCATACCAGAATGTCAAATTCTTAAGGACTGCAGGGACATGCATGAGCCTGCCAGAGCACTGCCAGTCCCTGAGGAAACAGAGCCCAGGAAGCCCGTGCCTCAGAGCACAGGCAAACACAACAGGAAGATGCTTGGCCTCTCCCTGGATGACACAATGGACACAGAGATGCCGAGCTCCATTTGGGGACTGTCCTGATTTTTAGGAACTAACGAGTAAGGCTGATTTAAACTCTAAAATCCTCAAGGGCTAGCTATTATCTTTCAAATCCCAAATCTTCTCTTCCCCTCAGTGTGGTGAGGACAATGGACAGCAGCTTCAAAGCAGAAATGGAGAGCACAGCCAACAGGACACTCCAGACTCAGGTAATTCAGATTCTCCCAATTGAAAACAACTTTGCCTTATAGTACAAATTATTTGGATGTGCTCAGAGAAAGAGCAGCTAATGGGACACTCGAGGAGTGCTGTGGAGGAGCTTCCTGAGGAGCACACAAGACAGCAGAGCTCTCTTGCTGTACAGGCAGGTTCCCAGATCCATCTTTCATCAATGGCAACTGCAGAACAAAGTAAAAACGGGTTAATTATTTTTCTTTGCTTTGGTTATAGCCAATGGCCTTTGACAGTATTTATTTGAAACTCCACAGGACTCTGGCCTACTAAACACAGCTTTAAATATTTAAAGAGTGCCAAAAAGAGGCAAAAAGCTGCTGCTTCCTGCCACAAGTTTTGCACCATCAGCTCAGGCATCGTAAGTGAAAGTTCTCTCAGGTCACCCATGCAGGGCTGCTCAAGCAGGACACACATATGCAAATGCCCCAGGGGAAAAAATCCTGGGCACTGGATCATGGTGAAAGGGCTCAAACCTGAGCAAGCTTCATTTGAAAGCATAAAGCTGTCTGGTGGAAGTGCAGGAACACTTGTGATTAGCTGAGAGAGCAACAAGCTCAACAACTGTGCTGGTTCCTGCATCGCCTCCCTGATGAGGCACCGCTTCTGTCAACTGTCCGCGGCTCAGGTGCACTCTGAGGGCCCCGTGGTGCTACAGAACAGCATTTCAGCTCTTCCTGCCTGCAGGTCATATCCTGTAAGGTGAATATCCTCAACTCTGATGGTATTTACAGCTGTTAAATGACTCAGACCTGCTCAAACCACAGAATGGTTTGGGTTGGAAGGACCTTAAAGCTCATCTCCCTCCACCCCCTGCCATGGGCAGGGACACTTTCCACTAGACCAGGTTCCTCAGAGCCCCATCCGATCTGGTCTTGAATATTTCCATGGATGGGGAGTTCACAACCTCTCTGGGCAATCATAAAGTGCAGCTTCTTAGTGCTTTGGGAACACGGTTTTCAGTGTAACCTTGAGGAATCAACCCAAATCCTTACCTGCTGATGTCCATCTGGGGCACCTTCTTTTTGTACTTGAATTTGAATTGATACAGTTCAGTGACTGACTAGAGATGTAACAAGAGAGGGGAGAAGCAGAAATGGGTCACTTTGAGTAACAAGATGTGTCCTGAGCATGAAGAGTCCTTTCCCACTCTCTGCCATAGCACAGCATTAATTTAATGACACAATGACAATTTTAACTCTATTATTGCTTGCACAAGCTTTGGCAAATTTTCTTAACAACTACATCTTACCTAGCACTGAAAGAATCACAACAAAATTACAAACTTCCTGCTTCCTCCTTCCACTTCCTCTGTGGGCCTGACTCTCCAGCCTCAGTCTCTAGCAAGGCTCGGGGGCTGGCCAATCCTCACAGTATCCCTTGCTAAAGGAAAACTGGGAAGCTGCATGGGTGATCAGTGTCACAAGGAAACCTGGCCCAGTGCTCTGTATGGGGACAAGGGCCTGGAGGACTCTTCCCACAACGAAATCCAAACCATATTGCATGGGAAAAAGTTGCTGAATTTCACTGGTCTCAGAGGTTTTTTTGAGGTAGACAAAAATAGTAGACGATTTTCCATTTAAAAGGATTAGAGAATAAAACAATTAGGAAGAACAGACAGCTTCCCCCCAAGAGAAAGGGTCTATTGTAGACCAATTCCATGCCTATAATTCACTTTTTCCGGAGACAATGAGGTCGATTAGGAGGAGCTCAGTTGAGCCCTTAATTCTGAGCCTTCCTTACAAATCCCAGCCTTGGCACAACCCAGCTCCTGCTCTGTCCCCAGACGCTGAGGTGCCACACAGCAGAGCTGGAACCAGGCTCAGGTGCAAAGGATCTCCTGTGTGGCTGCAGACCCTCACTCATGGATCACACCCCCCAGTCTGCCTCCCCCAGGTGTAACAAAACAGAAACACAACAGGGAACACTGAGAGGCCAAGGACAGGCACTACACAACACATCCAGCCAGGTCTGAGGGGATTCCTGACTTCTGTCCTACACCTCTCTGCATGACCAAACAGCTCTTTTTTGTTAAAAAGGTGGTTTGCAAATGAGTTATTTTAAACTTCCCATTTTTTCTCTTTGGGAAACTAAAACAAAACTGTGAACATGCCCATTAGTTGTCTGCTAACATCCCTGCCTGAGGCCCTGGTGGGCCCTCAGCCTGGTGTTTGATCACAATCCAGCTCACTGAACTGGCACTCTGGAGTGAAGGCACAAGAACAGAAATGGGGTCACCAAGAAGCTGTGTCAGGGTAGAGCTTAAGCCTACGACTCCACTCTGAATACAAATGTACTCACCCATGCCTTCAGTTGCCTCAAAGATTAATTAAGACTCTTTCTTACCTCCGGATTGGTGTAAATCTGTTACAAGAAAGCACAGTGAGGGCATTCTCCCCAGGACAACTTGAACCAGTGACTAACAATGATATTTTCGGCTTACAGCAGAGTTTGTACTATCTTTAGTGTGGGATCAGGGAAAGGAATGGCTGAGAAATAGCCTTCCTCTATCAGCAGTCAATACTTAGCACTTCAAAGACAGGTAGAAGACACTCATGTGTGTAGTATTGGAGGAATGAGGTCAATTCCCATTCCAACCCTCACAGGCAACTATTGGTGTCTGAGATTTAACTGCTCAGATGAAGCACGGAGTAGATGGTGAGCAAAACTCGTGGTGCTTTGCAGAGGGCCTGTGGAACCCCCAGTGTGTGGTTTCTCCAGGATCAGGTTAATAAGGGCTCTTCTGCAGGGGGACATGGAGAGAACATGGCAGCTTCCATGATAGGAATCACATGAAAGTGCTTCTCAGGGTTTAGAGATGCATTTAAGGCCTCGGTCAGAAGTCTGACATGCTGAGAAAAACATTCCCATGCAGCCTTGAACTTCACATTTATCGTATTTATAAAATGTCATAGCTCTATTAAAAATCATACCCATTTTGGCTTCTCCTACAAAAAGGCACAAATGGGTTGACACAACCTTGACTCCATATCTCTTTCAAGCAGGGGAGGGGAAAGAAAACCACTTTGTATTCATTTACTTACTGCAAGGACAGCCATGTGTAGCTAAGGAGGGAAAAGCAAAACAAAACACAAAATCAAAATCTAACCTTAGTTGGCAAGGAAAAGCATGTCCTATCAAACCCTAACTGCCTACACATGGAGAAGGAATACACTCAACAAACCAGGAGTTAAAACCCGTTTTTGTAGATTCTTCCCAGCACAGCATCAGCAACACCTAGTGGCCAGTTTGTCTGGCTTGACTCACAGTTTCCCAAAAAACAACTCCATGCTCACCACTCTCCCTTGGGACTCCTTTCAAACAAATCCCCAAAGGCTGTGTTGATCTAAAACTCTTTTACAAGATCACCCATCCCTACTGAAGGTTAATATTTGCTTTCTGCTATAAAATCCCTCCAAAGTATTTAATTTATGCTATATCAAGGGATTGCACATGGGACTGCCCTTGAAAACAATCTTAAAACATGCATTAAGTATCTCAGATTTTCCTTAATCCTTGTCAAACAATTAATTTATGTCTCTCATAAATTACAAAGGACTAAATACCTCCTAGAACTGTCAACAAGCATTAAACTGTGTTCACAACACTGTGAATTACCCTGTGAACACTGACAGGTGTAGTGACATCTCAGAGCCCATCAGATCATCAGCACCAGCATGACCAGAGCTCCACCTGCTCTGGAGGAGCTGGGCTGATGAACAGTGCTGACAGAGAGGACAGCAACTGGTGCTTTTTCCTGTGCAAGGCAGTTTTTATGTGAGAATCAGCAAGGAATATGATCACTTGCAAGCTGGTTTTGTCCTGGAACCAGTTACATACCTTACTTGATGAATTACTTTCCAGAGAAAAAGTAATAAATTCTCAAACTGAGAGAAAAGCCAGGAGGGTTAGAGAAGATGGGATGAAGAGGAAAGACCTGGGGAAAGGAAAGGAAAGCAGAAGCACAGAACCCCTCTCAAGAAAACAGGCAGGAGATCAAGATCTCAGCTCTTCCTGGCAGTGTCTCTATCAGGAATTAGAAAACACAAACACAGAGCACAGAACAAAGGGAAATCCACTGCAGGCTGCAAGTTGGTTCCCGCATGGACAGGTGAGCCCAGACAGCAACAGTGGGCAGTATTTGGGCTCAAGGCATAAAATCCCAAATCCCATACTCAGCACAGGGTCTTCCCCCTGTCCCACAGCTGTAAAGGTGTGTTGTGTGCATCAAAGATCACAACAGAAATATAACAGGAATGGAAGGATAGTTTTGTCCTTACTTTATGAAAAAATAGGAAACTCAATTTTAAAAAGTGAAAAAAACCACTTACATATTGCTTCTCCAAAGCATCAAAACAGCCTTTAATCCTGCCAGGGAAAAAAAAACATGTTAGGACTAACCAGCAATATTTATCTCCTGATCTGTAAACACACACTCATTAGATACCGGTTAAAGGGCATTTTTTTGCAGAATTAGGACAACACAACTAACAACATTTGGGGCTTGTGAAGTCTTTTTCAGGTCAGTCCTGAAGGCAGTGTCCTCCCTTCTGCATTTGTGCACTGTTTGTATTTCTGGGGCATTATCCTGTCAGCCCAAAGCCCACTTGAACCCTGACAAAGACAAGGATTGGAGGCCAAAGGCTGGCTCTGAGAGTCTCCCTGCTCAGTGCTCTGTTCCAGTTCCCCAGCCAGAGCTCTCATGGCTCTTTTCCCATCAGCCTTGTACAGAGCTCAGCTGAATCTGAACATGTCTGGTCTTGTAAATCTTTGTTATCTGATGCAGGGCTTACAGCAATGGATTTTCTCAAAGCAGTAAATATTATTTGAAGTAGCAATGGCCAGATATTTACTCTTGGAGTCAAAGGATGTGCAGCAAGGTATCTCCTTAGCACATCAGAGACAGTTTTTCTGCTTGTTGGGAACACGCCAATTCTGAAATACATCTGGAAGAAAACTGCGGGGTACTTAGAGAGGGAGATAAAATATTGTTTATACTGAAAAACAAGTGCAAGAATCCCTATCAAAGTGAAACTAGAAAAGACTAAACAAAACAGAATGGATCTCATGACAGCCTTTGCCCTCTCTCTGTACCTCTGCTGCTGTGTGTGCTCTGGGCCTGACCATGACCTCACTGCAGCCAACACTTCCACAGACCTTGAACTCACATGATCTTGCTCAGCTAATTCTGTCCTGCTTACACAGGGGCCAAGCACCCCCCGGCAGCAGCAGGAGCTCCCCTGGCAGCAGGGCACAATGTTTTCCAGTTCAGGAAGAAGAATGCAGGGGCAGATGTCTCCTACTCAGCACAATCTTGTCTTGGTTTCGCTGTTACTCACTTACCACTTGACTATCTGCAATGATCCCAGACAGCTTTTATCTTCTCGGAGAATTTTTAGACAGAGGTCTGCAAAACGAGATTTAGCACATAGTTACAATCCTTATCACAGCTCTTGGGCAAACACTGAAACGAAGCCAGTCCATCCTCCCTTTTTTGCATAAAAGCTTTATCTGAAGGTCCTTCCTGAGCGGAAATGCTGGGTTTCCACTGAGTCCCAGGTGGGCTGACACGAGCTTATTGCTGCCTTTGCAAATGTCAAAGCTTTCCTCAGAAGCTCTGGGCTCTCCCAGAAGGGCTGGAGTTACAGCTTTATTTCAAACACCAACAGCTTCATCCTCTCCTCCCTCCACCACTCCATCGTATCCCACCATTCCCTAACAACACCTTCCCTCCTGCATTCAGACTTCACCAACATCCATGTGAGGTAAATGACTGTGCTCAGAATAAACTATTCCTGTGAAGTTTTTCCACACAGCTCCTTCTACCTGTGCTTCCAGACATTCAGAATGGCAAAAGAAAACCTGACCTGCAGGTGAAGAGCTGGATTAGTAACAGCTTAGGATTCAACCAAGGGGCCCTTGGAGGCATGAGCAGGCCAGATGTTAGCATCCTCCATCAAAAAGGCACTCGAAAGACCTGACATTTGGTTACAAAGATCACTGGCTTTTCAGGGTTAGGGGATTAAGAGCCAGTTTGGGATTTCTGTGCCCTCAACCAAGATATAAAGCACAAGTGAACATGTTTCAATGACATAAGTGATAACATGGAAATGGACTGGCACGCATGGAGATATTTCACACTTTGAATGAACATAAAGGTGTTAAGGAATCAAAGCATTACTAATTCTTGGGATTGTATGACAAGAGTTTGGTTCTGGAAGTCCTTTTTTTTCCGTAAAAAAATTCTGATTCCCAAAGCACATGTGACATAGTTTTCATGAAAAAAAAACAACTCAAAACCCAACAATAAAACCATTTTAAACTGAAGGAGGGATGATTTAGATTAGATATAAGTAAGAAGTTTTTTCACGAGGGTAGTAAAACACTGGTGCAAGTTGCCCAGAGATGTGGTGAATGCTCTATCCCTGGAAATATTCAAAGTCAGGCTGGATGGGGCTTAGAGCAACCTGGTCTAGTGGAACATGTTCCTGCCCATGGCAGGGGGGTTGAAGTAGATGCTCTTTAAAAGGTCCCATCCAACCCAAACCATTCTACGATTCCATGACAACAAACAAACCTACTTTCAATCTCCCAAGGAAAACTGAAAATGTGAACCTCAAGGGCTCAAAAATCCAAAAGAAAATAAAACATACTAATACAAGTAAATTTCAGAAACTTTCTGATTTTTAAATCACTCTCCTGACCCCAAGACCTGATTCACAGGGCTGGCAGTGCCAAGGAATGACTCTTAAATCAAGACAAACACTAAGAGAAAAGCCAGGAGCTTGAGATTGTCTCCCAGGCTCTCTATCAAAAGCATTGTCTGCACCCAGACTTGAGAAGGCCTGTAGCCAACTCCCTACCAAAGAGAACTCATACATATGCAGCCAGAAGGTAACACATAAAGCAGATTGCTGCCAAAATACAGTGACTAGAAATAAGCACTCAGCACAAACTGTGTCACCATCCAGATAGCGAATTCCGTAGGAGCTCTCTGGAAACAGCCCTCTCATGTAGGTTATGCAGGACACAGAGATGGCCAGGAGCCTTTTGACCAGCACCACAGACTGCTCCACTGTAGTGATGTTCTCAGGGAACAACACTGACTCCTGAAAAAGAGCGGCAAAGCCAAAAATAGCAGCACTTTAGTGTAACACAGGGGTTATATTTAGAAACAACTCTCAGCAGGTGGAAAGAGGACAACTTAGAAATGTAATTTTAGCATTTCTCTGGTGCTTAAGCTACAGGGAAGACTCATGTCTAAAGTGAGTGGGATTAAATGATTTAAGGGTAGTGATCAATAGATCTGACATCACTGCTCAAATGCAAACTGCACTGGTCGTTCCCTCCCCTTTATCACATTCCCACCCCCTCCACTGAACCAATGCTGGGACTTAACAGTCAACCACCCCTAAAACAGGTATATAGTTGTAATTGTGGGGTCAAACCTGTGCCAGGGCTGGTGTGGCAGCCACTGCTGCACCAAAGGCTGCTGTTTTGAGCTCTGACAGCAGCCACAGCTCCCAGCTCTGCACACACCCCCAGCTCTCAGAGTGGTTTTAACTCCAAGCTGTAAAACAGCACCTAGAGCTACAGTAAATACACACTGTGTGATGCCAACATGAACAATGCAGTGGACATTACACTAAATTTAGTTCTATTAATTTATTGCTGTTCTTCTTGCTAATAAAGCTCTGTGCACACCTAATTGAGCCTACATTTATTGAGCCAAATCATGGCAGAGGCCCACACGGTTTCTCACTAAATTGGAAATAATCCAGCTAAGAACAGGGCAGACAACAGAAAGTGTTCCCACCTCTGCAGGCACAGGCGTGCCAGGTCCCAAACTGAGAGCTAAGATTGTCTGTACCATCATATTTAAATTTTTTACCTCAGAGGACTTTATCTGTTGCCTGAGTAGCTGCTGAGCAGCCATCCTGTATTTCAAAAACCTGCCTTCCACTTGTAACTAAACCCTGAAAAATAAAGAAGATATGAGACACCTGGAAAACACAGTTATTGCTATTTCTCATCTTTCTTAAATTAAGAATGAGATTCTTCAGATTTTGAAAGCTAACTGTCAGACAAGAGAGCTAAAACAAAGCAAACCAAGGGTACCCATGGCACTGAGCCTGCAGAGCATGAAAACTCCTGCTCACTGGATCAATAGTATTTGAAATTCAGGGCCACAACTGCACCTGGTGTCAGTCAGTGCCACTTCAAAATGCATTTCTCATATTCCAAACCACAAATGTTAATTCCTACAACCATTAAGAAGTGTGAAGGGGGAGTGTAAAAGAACTGGAGGTCTGCCAATAGCAGTTAATATTTTAGCAAGGGTAAGCAGGAAACACGCTAACAGCAGTCTTGGCCAGAATAAGGGAATGATTCTTCTGGGACACCTTGAAAGGAAAAAAAAAAGGGAAAAAAAAAAAAGAGAGAAGTCCAAATTGTTTCAGTTAGACAAGCCTGAATTAAATAGGAAAATACTCTTTTTACCAGAATGGGGAGCTGATTGATACAGACAGTAACATGGACATTCCATGTTTCGCACTTGGATGAGGTGCTTGATTTAGCACCATCTGACATCCTGATTAAAAACTTCCATTAGCCAGAATTAACAAGGCCTGCATTAACTGGTTTGAAAAATGACTTGCTGGGAGATCTCCACATCTCGTTGCTAACGGGGGATGTTAATGAAAGGAAACACCACAAATGTGTCCCAGAGGGATGCTGCCGTGTCTGCAGCCAGTCGATATTCCCAGTAACAATTAAAGTAATAGCACAAACACGGCAGGGTGATTTAACTCCTGACCTACTGCAGCCAGCAGCAGGTTTTTATGAACTCAGCTGACCCAACCTTGTTCTGCATTTGTACCTTTTGTGCTTTTTTTTCCCCCCTCATTTCCATTTGTTGGCAGTCATTAAGACATGTTGATTGGAACATGGTGACAGCTTTTATGCTAAATTTAGCACTTCATTTAGTAATGAGGACAGATTACAGCTATAAAAGTATATTTAAACAAATATACACCTGCAAAATTTTTAATGTGTTAAATATTTTAGCCGAGCAGCTTTTTTTACCCAGGCACTGTGAGCAGGACTGGAATGCAATCAAAGCAGACAAACGTGTTATTACTACATGAGGTTATTAACTAAATAAAGCTGATTTAGGTGAGATAAAGAGGTAAAAACCCGTTTTCTAAACTATACTACATTTATATTGATTTATTGAGGAGGAAACATCACCCAGACCGAGCTGATCCACTCCAGCCTGGCTGTTCAGGTACAAGACTTCAGCATCAGTGTCTCGCCTTGTCTGGAAGGGACAGAAGGTGCCCTGAAACTCCAATTATCACCAAATATCAGGAAATTAGTATTAAATGGGAAAAATCAAACCTCATCCTCAGCAACGCCCGTTCCCCGGGGAATTCACACCCTCAGCCCTGCACCCCATCACCCCGCTCCTCCTGCCTGATGTTGGAGACACCAGGTGAGGCACCGCAGCCCTTAAAAGTACAGCCATGGCTCCAAAGACGGGGTTAACTCTTTTTTAAGGGGTTTCTGGGGGTTTTTGAGTAGAAGTTCAGGCCCAGCCGGGCTTCATACGGGGCCGGGGCCGGGGCCGGGTCCTGACCCTCCCGCAGCTGACCCGGGAAGCGCTGAGGGGTCCCGTGAGGCCCAGGGGAGTGGCGGGGCTGAGGCGCGGGAGCCCCGAGGGCTGAGGGACCCCTGAGGCGCGGGGGAAGCCCCAGAGGCAGAGGAGGGTCCCCGTGCGGAGCGGGAGGGGTCCCCCTGGGGCCCTGGGAAGCTCTGTGAGGTGTGGGTGGTTCCCCTGAGGACCGAGTGGACTCCTGAGACACTGAGGAGTTCCTCAGGCGCTGGAGCCCCCCTGAAACGCTGGGGAGCCTTGTGAGGAGCGGAGGGACACTTGAGGTACCGAGAAGCCCCTAAGGGACGGTGGTGGGGGGTCCTCCTGAGGCGCGGGAGATCCTGAGGCGCTGAGGGACCCCTGAGGCCCTGGGGCTCCCCTGAGGCCCTGGGGCTCCACCTGCCCCGGTCCGGCCGGGCGGTTCCCGTACCTGCGCTGCCCTCCCCGGCTCCGCGGGCTCCCCTGTGCACGGTGACACCGGAGCCCCGGGCCTGGGCGATGCTGGGGGCGGTGCTGGGGGCGGGCGAGGGCGGGGGCGACCCGGCCCGTGAGGCGGAAACCCGACCCTGCCCGTGCGCCTGACCCTATTCATGAGTCGTCTGCTATTCCTGTCGCCGTCTCCGTCCCTGCTCTTTTATCTGTCCCTGCTCCTGCCTCTGCCCCTCTATCTATCCCTATACCTGTCCCTGTCCCTATCCTTGCCCCTGTCTCTCCCCCTACCCCTGTCTCTGTCTGTGCCCCTGGCCCTGTATCTGTCCCTGTTTGCTCCTTTCCCTGCCCCTGTACCTGTCTCTGCCGCCCTGCCCCAGGAATTTGGGCAGGACAAGGTCGTGCAAAAGCAATAGCAGCAGGGGTGGTGGGGTGGTAGTATACCTGTTTAAAATCACTTTATAGTAAACTACTAGGTTTATTACCAGCATATCACCCCAAGGGAGGTGCAGTTTTAAATTACTCAAATCCACATTCTTAGAATATTCTGCTGCTTTTCTAGGGAAAGGGACACCTGGTATCATCCCAACTCAAAGGCATCAGGGCTTTCCTAAGGAGCAGATTATTTCAGAGCTAGTGTCACAGCCCAGGCAGGAGGGATGAGTTCTCTATTCCACTGGTATCTTATTTACAGAATAATCTGCCTAAACCAATTCTTCTTCCCTTCTCCAGGCATTTTGTTATCCTTCAGATAAGGGAACATATTTTTTCCTTCTCCTCTCTACCCTATAACCTTTCCAAGCAATTCAGGGGGACACTGGTGAGAACACCTCCCTCCCTTCCCAGTTGCCCCAGCTCTGGAAATGCCAGAGAAAGCCCTCTGGTTATGAGGGCTTGCCCAGTCGGTAGGGAAGATCACTGTGTTGCCTGAGTACTTGTGTTCTTCCAGGCTGTTTTCTGATCTCTTTCCAAAGACCTTTTCCCTAGTTCAGTTAACAACAGCTGCTGGAAAGCTCCTCCCTGAGGGAGGAGAGAAGACCTCATTGATTTTTCAAGAATAACTTCACAACACTCAAACAAACCAGGATTGGTGCTGCTGCCGGGCGAGGAAGGGTCTGCAGGTGAGAGCTGTTTTGGTGTGACGCCCTCAGGACTTTGCCAGATCATGTTTTTCTGTCGCCTGCCCTGGTGGAGATCCAGTGCCACCTGCAAGTCGTGGCAGTCTGGTCTCTTTCTGCCTCAGGACAGGTGCCAAATGCTCAATATTAAAGGAATCAACACGACCGTGGGGCAGGAGCAACAGGTCGGCATGCAGGAGAAACAAGTGTTGGAAGATCTGGAAATGCCCCTTGCAAGGAGAGAAATGGAGGCCCTCTTCCAAGAGCAGCCCGAGACTGGGAACCAGTACTTGGAAGATACTTTGCTTCAGAGTTACTTGAAAACACACCTTCCTCCCAAGGTCTGGCGTGCATGTTTGTGTTTCTGTGTGTGTCCACTACAACTGTGCTGAGTCGCTGCTTCAGACTCTGAATTGAACAGTTGTCTGAGCCTCTTTGTGCCTTTGAGCCTTTAACTGGAGGGAATTTATCAGCATTCCTTAAAACTTGTTGTATTTGAGGGCAGGGGTGACAAGCACTGCCGGGACATAAACAGCGAGTGGCTCAGTGGGTTCCTGGGACTGGACTGGGTGTTGCAATGTTGTTTTGGGATTGTCAGTGGGCATTTGGTGTCTGGTCATCTAGAGAAGGGAATTTCTGAGAAAGAGAACAGACCAAGGTGCTTCCAAACTCAGCTGTATTCTTCCACCTTTCTTCCCCAGGGAAGAGGGGCTTTTAAGGAAATTCCTGAGGAATGAGGCTGTTCTCAGCAGAGTGCTCAAGAGGGTGGAAAGGCCCCTTGGTGATTTGCTTGTTCTCAGCACAGGCTGGTGGCATTTCTGGGTTCATTTTCAGCCAGGGAAGGCTGTGTACAGATTTCAGAGGTACAGGTGGTGGGGAGACTCTGAGCTCTGGATCTCTGTGCTGTGAGCTCCAGTCCTACAGGAACCCCTGGGAGGAGGTGGCTCACCTTGCTGGCTGTCCTGTGCCATCACCCCAAGGAGCACAACTGGGGTGTGCTTTTCAGGAACCAGTTCTCCTTGGGCAGAGTGTGACCTCTCTCCATGATTGATTCCAGCAGAAGCAATACCATGACTTCTAAAGCCACCAGGGGAGCAGAGGGACAGGAGCTGACTTTCAGTGAGGCTTTTCCTTCGCCTGCTTGTTCTCCAGGTCTGTGAGGCCTCACATGGGATGGGAAGAGTGTGGTGACAGTGCTGGGAGCTTGTTTTTGTCACAGCCATCCCGAAAGGCAGGAATGAGGGCTCCCTAAGCACCACCGTGGCCTTCTAGCCAGAAGAAAAGATGGGAAAGGAGTATGCCTTTGGGCAACATGAAGATCCTGCTCCTAATCTGCACTTTTGGAAGAAGCATGATTCTCCCAAAGAATAAAAGGATGAGTATAACTCCTTCCCCAAAGAGAGAACAGTGGCTGCAAAATTTCCAGGAGAACTGGGAACAGCATCTCCTTTTCATTTCTGCACTCAGTCCCAGCGGGGCAGTGTTGCCTCACTGCTGGAAAGAAGAGCCTGAGCTGCTGCCTGCAGCACTGAGAGCTGGCTCTCCATGGGAACACCTTCCTCCCCAGGACAGCAGCAACCCCTGAAGCTTTGGGTGTCCCATCAAAGCTGGAGGTTGAGTCCTATTGTACTATTCCAAACACAGAAGTTTTCCTAGAATGGCACAAAAGATTTTTTTGTTTGAAAGTGATTTAAGGAGAATACGGAATTAAGCATCTTCTTTTTCTGGGTGTTGTGAAGAGGGAGAGGCTTTAATTGCCCTGAAAATATGTCCTTTAGTATAAAAGATCATCTGTTTGCACTCATAATGTGCAATAATTTGCACATTTCCAATATATTCATGCTTGCCACATCAAAGGACAGATTAGGGTGAATGAGACCACCCTGCACCCTCAGCCCTAACCCAAATGATTTTGTCCTCTCCGCATGCCAGTGTCCATTCTTTGGAGTACCCAGGCTGCCATGTGTGATGTTCACAAATGTAGGAGTTTGGATTTTGTTTTTTCACCTTGGAAATAAACACTTTTATTTAGGCAAGTTGGTGGTTTGTCAGGCTGTGTGTGGCCACGGCATGAGCTCCCAATGAGGCAGTTTTAGGGGTTTTTAGAAAATATGGATGTGCTGAAGGGATTATTGTATGAGTTCCCTGTAAAGATCTATCTGGTAAATTCGTTCTTCTGCCCACAAAAAACCCAGCAGGCCAACAGTTCAAATATTCTTGTGCTTCAGGGTTCAGCAAAGTCCATGAACTTTGGATTATTGGATTATGCCTCGAAAACAACCTTCAAATTGTTGTCAAGTCATGATAAGCACTGGAGGTGCACACCCATGGCAAAAATAGGTGTGGTGTGAGCTAGACCAGCTGACAGGCTCTCATGCATGGTTTTGGCTTGTTTGATGATTTTAAACACTATTTCACTGTTCACCTGAAGGAAAACTGGCTGGTCTGAGGATGGAGACTTCCAGAGTAGCACCTGGACAATGTGGATTTGATCCTCATCACACACGTGGAATGGCAGAGTGAGGAAGGAATCAACCACACGGGATGTAGCTTAGTGGAAGGTCAATACAAGGGGAGACAGGGAAAGGAAGAAGCTGTGTTTGTATTTCATCATCAACAAATTAATGGGGTTTATAACTGCAGGATTTTGGATGCAGCAACTACAACATTAACCTCCTTCATTATTTTATTGAGGAGGGAATGAGCATGTCTTAGGGGGCAAAGAACAGCATACAATATTCCTCTGATGCAAGCAAGTCAGGTGCTTCTTTGGCCCCCAATACAATCTTGGATGTGTTTAGGCCAGCGAGGTCCAACAGTGCTGGAGTTTGGGTCCTCCTGGTCTGATTTTAATCATCTATAATTTGAGTTATTTAAATCTGGGCAACTTCACTTGGCTTTGGCCATAAATAAGGAAGAGAACTTGCAAAAGGCAATTCCTGTCACCTTGAAATAGGGATCTGAGGTGGTTGGAATGAATCACTCCTCTGTGAGTGCTGGTTTCCCTCCATTAACTGTGGACATATTACTCCATCCAGGTCAGCCAAGTCCAGTGGAAGAGGGCACATGAATCCTTCAGGAAGCCGGGTGCAGGGTGGGAATTTGAATCTAGACACCTTGTGTTCCAGGCTGAAGCTGGAATGATGGCTCCATCCCTCCTTTTCTAATCTGACAGGCAGGTGACTGCTGAGCCCAGTGGAAGTTTTCCTGTACAGATGAAGGCATTCTGTTTTTGGCAGCCCTTCTCCTGGCATTCTTTTCCAGCAGTAAATCATGGAGTGGCTGAGGAACCTCTGGAGACAGTCTCGTCCAACCCCCCTGTTCATGTGCATCTGTGTCATTCTCAGCCCTGACTCTAAAGTGCTTCTGTTTTTTGTGAAATCCAGACATGCTGCCAAAAGTAACTTGAAAAAATGATTTTGAGGGAAAAAAGAGAAAAAGTGACAGCAGAGCACAGCTGTGCCAGCAGAGGCCGAGGGCAAAGCTGTGGTGCTGTGTTATGGAATGCATGGAAGGGCCAAGTGGCAAGAGACCACTGGCACTGCAGGACAACGTGGTCAGTCCTCTGCTTTCCAGCTGGGACTGCGGCTCCTGCCTTCCAGGGGTGCACTGATGGGCTCTTCTTGTTGCTCCACAGGTGCTGGAGGAGGTGCATCAGGACCTGGAGAGGTTTGGAAACCGCCTGCTAACCAAGATCCAGCCTCTGGGATGGGAATGCGAGCTGAACCCCCCCGTGTTTCGGCAGTACGATGCCTGGGGGCGGCGCGTGGATCACATCCACACCTGCTCCGCGTGGAAGAGGATGAAGGAGATTTCAGCAGAAGAGGGGCTGATTGCTGAGGCCTATGAGAGAAGATTCTCCAACTGGAGGTAACTGGGAGAGAACAGGAATGACTTAGTGCCCTCCTAGTTATTCTTAGCAAGGTTTATTCAGCATTTTGCAGGACTGAGCTGGTTGTGTAACAAGTAACAGATGCTGCACGGACACCAGCACACCTCCTGCTGTCCCCAACAGCTCTGTCTGTCCACTGCAATGTTCCACCTCACCAGTGATAAACCACAACTAATGGTCCACACTTGATCATAATATTCTTTGATGTCACCTTCCTGATTGTGAGACCTGGCAGTTCCCTGCACCACTCCAGCTTTATGTGTGTTAATTGTAATGCAGCTAAAGATCTGGGATTTTACTGGCAGGTTTGTTGTATCCCAGCCCATGGAGACAGATCCACATTTCTTATTGTTAAAAACTCCACCAGCTGGCCTGGTGCTGGCAGTCCCACTGGGACTGAGAAACTCTGTTGCTCCTCTTCCCTCTTCCTGGCTGGAACAGTTTTTGCCCTCTCAGAAGTGAGTGAGCTCACCCGTTCTGGCTGTATTTTTTCCTCTTCCCAGTCGACATGTTTTATCCTCCCAATGTTGCACTGCTGTGTAACCAGTCTGCTTTTCCTCTCTCTCTCTGTCCCCCAGCCGCCTGTACCAGGCTGTCAAACTGTACTTGTTCTCAAGCTCCTCTGGAGGCTTCAGCTGTCCACTGGCCATGACTGATGGGGCAGCCAAAGTCATTGAGGTATGAGCTCAGCTGGTCCCTGAGGGCACAGCCCACGCCTGGCAGTGCTGGTTAGAGACAGGAGCACTGGCCAAGGATGGAGCAGCACTGATCCTTCTGGTTCTGGGCAGAGCCCTTCCTTGCTCTGTGACTTAGCTCTGTCTCTCACTGCCTTTCTCTGCTAGTGACAAAGTCTTTGTGCCCACGCCAGCTTTTGTATTTCCTTACAGCACTGGGTTCAATAAGGCCTGTGCTGCACATGACACCTGTGGCACTGCAGGCAGTGGGAAAGGTGTCCCAAGTGGAAGTGCTCAAGGCCAGATTGGACAGGGCTTGGAGCAACCTGGTCTAGAGGAATGTGTTCCTGCCCATGGTAGGGGGGTAGAACTGCATGAGCTTTGAAGTCCCTTCCAACACCAGAACCAGTCTGTTATTCTATGATTCTATATGTCTTTACTACAAGATAGTTTGTATTCCCATTTCTTGTGTGGAGAAATAGTAATAGAAATAGCTGGAGTTGTAGTACGCCAGATCCATACCTGATGTAAATTCATCAAGCCACAAAGACTTTCCCAACTGGAACATTTGGCTCTGCATCTTAGTGACACCCTTTGCACTGTCTCTGTGGCTATGTAGGATTCAGAGCAAAATATCCCTTAAGTAGCTAACCCTGGGCATTTTAATTCAATGAAGCTTAAACCAGCACAAGGCAGCTACCTCTTCCCTGCAGCTCTCTGCGTGCTGGTGACATCCACTATACATGAATCTGGCACCTTGGCTGTTTGAGAGCTCTCTATCCAGAAATCCAGGGGGATAGGGATGTTCAGCACTCCCTGTTGTAATACAGATCTGCACATTGTGTCTGCACAGTGCTGCAGCAGCCAGGTGGGAGCTGGGCTGGCTCACAGGCTCTCAGCAGCAGCACCTGCAGATGCTCTGCAGTGCAGGACACCCACCTGATTGGAGACTGGCCAGTCTGAGCCCAGGACACACCAGCAGTAGTGAAGGCAACTGTCTAATTTCAACTACTGTGTTATGAGCCCACTCAGTTTTTTTCCCTCCTCCCAAACAGTCATTGGGTATTCCTGGATCTCTGAAAAACGCTTTTGACCGTCTGACATCCCGCGATCCTGAGAAGTTCTGGACCTCTGGCCAGTGGATGACAGAGCGAAGGGGTGGCTCGGATGTTGGTACGTGCTCTGAGGTGGGAAGCAGATGTGGCAGTGAGAACTGAGAAAATGCAGGGTGTGGGGAACCTAAAAATCCAGGGAGCTGGTTTAGGAAACTTCAGCAGAAATCATCCAAATCCTCTGCATAGCTCTGCTTTGTAACCCACAAAAGGCCCAACCTCTGTCCACTGTGTGTCCTGCACCCAGGACACGCAGGCACAGAGTTCTGCTCCTTGCACAGGTAGCACATGGATTTCTAGCTCTTAATCTAAACCTTGAACCACACAGACCCATCTCAGCTGGGACTGAGAAAGCATCTTTGACCTTCAACTTTTATTCCTTGGCTAATGCTGGTTCTTACTGACATTAGTTTTTTGCCTTCTAACATTAATAATGGGCCAGGGTACCTCAGAACTGTTGCAGAGGTAGAACTGTGTCACCTGCATCTGATGATGCTGCAGTTGGTTTCCTGGTGAAAGCAGTGAAGTGAAAGCTGTGCATCACTGCAGGAGTCCCAAATCCATAGAAGCCTTTGTATCCTCTAAAGAACTGGAGGCACTGGATTATACACACTGCATTTCTTATCAAGGGTCAGTGAAAGGGATTAACAGCTAACCCCTGCTCCATCTTCATAGCAAGAAATGACTTAAAGAAGCTGCTGCTTAAACTGCAAAATCAGCGTTGATTGGCACAGGAGTTTCCATAAGACCAAGAAATTTTCTCTTCCTTTCAGCGAACGGCACTGAGACCGTGGCCAAGAAGCAGCCGGATGGTACCTATCGCCTCTATGGATTTAAGTGGTTCACATCAGCAGCTGATTCTGACATCACATTAACCCTGGCCAGGATAGCAGATGCTGAAGGACAGGTAAACCAGTTCAGTTGGATGGTGGAACCGGGTGACGGAGCAGGAGCATTCTTTTCTTTCCTTGTTGCATTGTAATGAAATCCTCTCTGTGTGCCTTTCAGTGTACCCAGGGCTCCAGAGGCCTGTCCCTGTTCTTCCTGAGGGTTCGAGATGAGGAGGGAAAGCTGAACAACATCCAGGTGCAAAGGCTGAAAGACAAGCTGGGCACGAGGCAGATGGCAACGGCAGAGCTGTGGCTGCATGGAGCCAGAGCAGAGCTGGTGTGTAGGGGTTCACCTTCCCTTGGGACTGGGCTGCCTTGGCATGGCAGACACTCCTGGGGCTTTCAGCAGTGATCCCAACTGAAAAAGTTCCTCTCTTCCACTTCCATGTCTGGCTATTGATGTCACAGAACACTTCACTAGTTGGGCTCTGTGTGGGGCAGAGCTGAGAAGAGCTCAGGAAAAGATGAGAGGGAAGAGAAAACCCCAACTTGTCATTTTGTTTCCCTAATCCAGTGGCCCTGAGCCAGCTGAGGGACAGTTTGTGTGGTGTGCAGGTAGGAACAAACAGCCTGTCTATGCTGACTGCTCCGGTCACAGAATCATAGAATGGTTTGGGTTGGAAGGGACCTTAAAGCCCATCTCATCCCATCCCCTGCCATGGGCAGGGACACCTTCCACTAGACCAGGGTGCTCCGAGCCCTGTCCAACCTGGCCTGGAACACTTCCAGGGATGGCACAACCACATCACACCACAGACCTGGCTAAAATGAGGAAGATGTATTTTAAAGCAAGCGGGTCCCTGAGGTGCCTGAGGGCAGACAGGGATGAAGTGGGCAGCTTGTGTCCATCTGTCTGTTGACACGACTTTCACTTCCATATCCATCCCTATCCGAGGCATGTGAAAGGCCCACGTCAGCCTTGGTTCCTTCTGCTTGCAGATCTCTGCGGAGGGTCGTGGAGTGGCCTCCATCTCCAACATGCTGAACATCACTCGGATCCACAACGTCATTGGTGCAGTGGCTTCCATGAGAAGGTGAAGCAGCATGGATCCCCCCAGAGCTGAAGGAGCAGCTTGTCAGGACAAGGGGACTTTGCAATGCTGGGCACTGCAGCCGAGTGACACCTCTGTGGGACAGGCCTGGAGCCAGCAGTGCTGGAGGAGGGTGGCCTGTGGGGGGGTGACCCAGGCAGGTGGGGCACAGCTGGGCAGGGTCCTTCTGGTGGGGAGGCTGGAAGGGAATGCTCAGAAGTGGCAAGCTGCTGGCGTAACTGTTCCCTGTGTGTGTTCTCTCCAGGATGATCAGTCTGAGCAGGGAGTATGCCTGCAGGCGTGTTGCCTTTGGGAAGCTCCTCAAGGACCATCCCCTGCACATGCAGACAATAGCTCGGATGGAGGTGAGGCTTTTGGGAGCCAGGCTGGTCCTGTTGGGAGGGAAAGAGGGCAGAGATCTTCTACTGTTAGTGAGCACAACCAGTCTGCCTCTGGGCAGCACTTGGATGTAGGAGGCCATTCCTGCAGCAAGGGAATTGCCATACTCTAGTGGGATTTGATCTGATTATGGGCCTAACTTCTCTGCTGGACTTCAGGTTATCCTAAACAATTACCTGGGAGCTCTCATGACAGAGAGGAGTGCCAAAGCTCAGGTGTGCCCCTACAATGCCATCGCCTGTGAAGTTGAGTGTTGGCCTCAGAATCCAGGCCTGACACCCCCGTCACCTGAACTGCAGCTACCAGACTCTTGTCCAAGACTGGTACAGACTCATCCATCTTCCCTCGTAGCTCATGCACCAGGAGATGGGCTGCAAACAGTATTTAAAAATTCTCTTGCAAGGGAAAATGGTCAACATCTGTCAAACATAACTTCAAGGTCCAGCATCTCCTTACCTGTGGCCAGAACTTCCTCTCTGAAAGAAAGGGCAGATCCTATATAGTCCCACAACACATCTTTATGCACAGCAGCTACAGAGCTCCATATCCTGATGCTTCCCAAATCAAAACTTACCAGGGAAGTAAGCTACTCAGCAAGAAATCTGTCACAGACCTTGCAGCTCCTGGTACTCAGAGGCTGACTATCATACATGCGGTCTCATACCCCTTACCCTTGGAAAGGATGTGGATTTGTGCCCTGGATGCCTTTTAGGAGCTTTGCTAAGGCTCAAATACGCCTGATGAAATGCATTGCCCCTTTCCTATACTGGATTGCAGTGTCCAAGAGCTCCAGAGAACCTTTAATATTCCATGTTTTGTGTCTTGGCTGCTCGGAGGTCTCTGTCTCTGAAGCTGTGGGTCTGTGCAGGCAGGAGTGGCATTTTACCCTCCAGGGAGTCCTGTGGCACCTCAGCATGGAATCCTGGAATCAAGCGGAGCCCAAGATCCCTGCCAGTGAATGCCCCTGTTCTCTGCTCTCAGGTGCAGGTGCGAGGGGCGTTTCTGCTGCTCATGGAGATCGTTCGCCTGCTCGGCCTGGCGGAAACCAACCTGGCCAGTGAGCAGGAGCAGCTGCTCCTGAGACTGCTCATCCCAGTTGCCAAACTGTACACAGGGAAGCAGGTATGGAACAGCTTGATTAGCCTGGAGTGGGGATGTGTGGCACATTAACAACCACAGAGCTGGAAAGAGGAGGGAGTGACACAGCAGGGGGAGCAGGGGGTACCTGCAGGACCTGCAGCAGTTACTGCACTAGAGCCTGGATTTTGTGGGAATGAGCCTTGTCCCTTTGCTCTCAGGGCCACAGATGAGCCATCACTGGGAACAGGGAGTGCTGGGATGTGCTCCATGTGCCACAGAAATGCTGCTGGGCCTGCCCCATGTCCAAGGTGGGCTGAGCCACAGGGAATATCTTTTCCTTCACTATGGAAACGGAAGATAACCTCAGGGATCTGTCCCCTTCTCATTGCCCTGAGCTTACAGACACAGAAGCTGACACACCATAGGGAAGTAGAAGATAAAGACTCCCCTGGACTAGTACCAAGCACACCACAGGGACCTTACCTAGAGAGGGCTGTGTTGAGACAGATCCTCCTGGGATGTTCTCCCAAGGTCTGACTGCTCTTGCAGGTCCTCTCTAAGTGTTAGGCTTCATTCCCCAGCTGCTGCTCCTGCAGGAGATGACCAATCTGCCTCAGGAGATGAGTGAGACCAGTGAGCCCATCACAGCAGGAGCTGCTGTGTGATGTCAGAGGTTGGATTTTCCCCTTGGACACTGTGGATCATGCCAGCTCTCTGCTTTTTGCAGGCTTCTGCTGTGGCTGTTGAGGCAATGGAGAGTTTTGGGGGTCAAGGTTACATGGAGGACACAGGCCTGCCTGTCATACTCCGGGATACGCTGGTAAGAGAGTGGCAGGAGAAGGTCCTGTGTGTCCCCAGGTGCCCTGCACAGCACTCTGGTTTCCTGGGAAACTCAAGGGAGAACACAGACCTCCCAGGCTCACTCCAGGTATGGCAGCTCTTGCCTCACTGCCTTCCTGCTGAGCCCAGTCATCCCCAGGGAGGGGCAGGATATGCTCCCGGTGCTGAGGTTATTCCCTAGCACAGCAATGGAGCTGGGCTCCACTGCTCCTTCCCACTTGTTGTGAGATAAGACATCTCTGGAGAGTTCCTTGATATCCCTTAGTTCTGCTCCATGTCTCTGTTCCCTCACATTCCCCTTTCTTTGTAGCAGTCACTCCAAAGGCTCCCTCATGCTCTTCCACAGTCTCCTTTTCCCCACAGGTGCTGTCCATATGGGAGGGAACAACAAATATCCTGTCCCTGGATGTGCTGCGATCCCTGGCCAAGAGCCACGGGCAGGTGATGGCTGTGTTCCTGTCCACAGTGCAGGTGAGCCCACACCAGGAGCTCTGCTCAGCCTGATTTGCCCACCTTGGCAGAGCCTTGTTTGGGGTTTATGCTCCTGGAATATGCCCTAATTGAAAGCTTTAGACAAGTATTCCAACAGTGTCTTACAATTCTGCTCCTTAAATAGCTCTTGAAAAAAGCAGGATGCAGGCAGTGCTCATCCTGGGATCCTTGTGTGCAGATACTTTCAGCTCAGCAGTGAGGAGTTTGGCACTGTCAGAGTTCCTCATGACAGGTACCAAAAAAAGTATATTTTAACGTGACTCACCTTCCTGAATCCAAAATAATTTTGTGGTTTGGTTTCTTAACTGGAAAATCACCACAGGACTGCTCAATATTGAACCTCACTAGGGCTATCTACTGCATTATGACTTTCTATTTTTATACCCTGAAAAGATGGAAAGAGCCAAAGGAATTCCACTGCTGCCTCTTTGGACTTGCTGTTCTCTGGCTCTACTTTTAAAGCTGCTCAGAGGACAGGAGTCATGGAGAGCTTGAAGCAGCTCAGAGTTTCATGAAGGTGACGGAGCCTCACCTGGCAGGATGTGTCCCAAAAAGGGAGACAGGGACCAGCCCAGGAGGCAGGATCAGTGTTGTCTCAGAGGTGACATTATCAATCCAGACACAACAATCCGGATTTTGTTAGCTCAGGTGCAGCAAGGGAATCCTGGGCAAATGGATGCTGGATTTGATTGTGTGTAGCCTTCACCTTCCCACCCAGACCCCGTGAGAAGGGAAGGGCCTGGGACACTGCAGCCCTGCAGCACTGGTGACTGGACAGAGCTTTCAGCCCCCTGAGTGGTTCTCACAGTGGCTGCAGTTGGCAACTTCTGCCCCACCTCAACCCCCCAGCTCAGCTGTGCTCTGTCACAGCACCTCTCCAACCTCCAGGGATGAGGCTCCCCTTGCCATCCTCTCAGACAACTTTTGAGAAAGGAGAAATACCCCAAACAATTCCGTGACCGAACAAGAAGCCAAATCTGCTCAGGAGCAGGACTGAGCACACTGCTGATGGCAAATGCAGCTGCTGGCAAACAGCAGTTGGGCTGACACTGCAGGTAATGGAGTGGAGAAGTGCAGGAGCTGGGGGTAGGCTCGAAAATAATTTGGAAAGAAGCAGCCTCCACAGTTTTAACGCTAATTTAAACAAACACCCCACAAAGGTGCTGTGCTACACCCTGGAGCACCTCCCTGGAGCACCTGGGAGGGCCCCTCCAGCTGCTTAACAACTGGATAATCAGGGAAGCATTAGGGAACACAGCTCCGTGATGCAGAGCAGGGACCTGCAGAGCAGTAGCACAAGTACTGAGATTCATTAATTAACGAGCTCCTCAGTGCTCCCCTGCTCCCATCAATCACACCAGGGGTGAGGCTGCAGGGGAGCAAGCTCTCCAAATTCCAGTGAGTGCCACTGCCTTTGCTGTCCATGTCACACTGAGGCTGCTGCATTTCCACGGAGAGTGGCTGGGTCGGGCTCAGCAGTGTGGATGCTCCGTTTCTGGATAGAACAGATCACACCTGGCCAATTTCAGCTTTTCCCTTACGCCTCGGGCAGCCAGGCATTGGAAAGGCAGCCTGGGAGGGATTTCTGTCTGTGGAGTTCTGCAGACACGTGCTGAGTTTCTATACCAGAATCAGGGTTGCACTCACAGGTGATAAAAAACCACCTTTTGAGCTCCAGGTGTCCAAATTCTTTCAGTCTGTGAGTCTGGCTCATTTTGAAACCTCCCTCCCAATCCTGTCTAGTGAGGAAATAATTTAGCCTATCATAAAGGGATTTTTACTGCTCCAATCCATTTCCTTTTTATTGATGCACACAAACTGAGTACAATTTATTTTATGTTTGTCCATCAAGGTTCTCTGTGTGCAGGATTTGTGCCCGATGTCAGAGTGCTTTGCAGAGCAGCATTAGTACCTGTACAGCACTTGCTTCTCTGAAGGTCACATCAAGGGTAACTCCTGGTTTTGCTTTTATCCTATGCCTGTAGCCTCTACTGATTGTGGGATGCCCAGTGCTGCTGGTGCTGTGATCAGGAAGCCAGTGTTGTAATTATCCTCAGGAAAAGGGAAATACAGAGAACTTCCCCACCCTTGCACAATGTGATTATGAGAAGCTGAATTTGTAGGGATTTTAATGCACAGATGAGTTTGTGAGAAACCACCTTGTCTAGAGGTCATTAGTCTGGAAAGTCTGGGGAGAAGAGCGAGTGTGAGAGACAGGGATAGAATCCTGGAATGGTTTGGGTGGGAAGGGACCTTAAAATCCATCCCATTCCACCCCCTGCCATGGGCAGGGACACCTTCCACTATCCCAGGCTGCTCCAAGCCCCGTCCAACCTGCCCTTGGACACTTCCATGGATCCAGGGGCAGCCACAGCTTCTCTGGGCAACCTGTGCCAGGGCCTCCCCACCCTCACAGGGAGGAATTCCTTCCCAATATCCCATCTAACCCTGCCCTCCGGCAGTGGGAAGCCATTCCCTGTGTCCTGTCCCTCCATCCCTTGTCCCCAGTCCCTCTCCAGCTCTCCTGGAGCCCCTTTAGGCTCTGGAAGGGGCTCTGAGCTCTCCCTGGAGCCTTCTCCTCTCCAGGTGAACACCCCCAGCTCTCCCAGCCTGGCTCCAGAGCAGAGGGGCTCCAGCCCTCGGAGCATCTCCGTGGCCTCCTCTGGACTCTCCAGCAGCTCCAGGTCCTTCCTGTGCTGGGCCCAGGGCTGGGGGCAGCTCTGCAGGTGGGGTCTCACCTGAGGGGGGCAGAGGGGCAGAATCCCCCTTTCCTGCTGCCCACACTGGATCAGCCCAGGACACATCCTGGGTTCCAGCTCTGCCATGGTGAGAATTTCAGGTGCACAGGGCCAGCCAGTTCATGTTGTACTAAAATTTTATTAGCTGGAATTTTGAGCCAGAGCCTTGGGTGTACTTTCAAATTCAATTATAAACTGAAAAGTGCCTCTGAAATAGCCCTGGGCAGTTTGTTGATTATTGCATTTGAGTCACTTCAGGTGAAATTTGGGCACATCCCAGGGCAGGGTCTGAGTGCCAGCCCTGCGTGCATCGTGCAGGGCTCAGAATTGACTGTCTTATGCCTCAAGAATTTCTGTGTAGGGTTGTAACCCAGGCTTTAACTCAGTCTGTAAATCAGCCCTACAATCTCAGACATGTGACAGTGTTTTCAGGTCCTTTTCAGACCACAACCCCAATTTTCTGGCAGCAGGAAACAAATCGAGGTTATTGACGTGCGGCCGTGTGTTCGCTCCAAGCTTTAACACAAAATTGTGCTTTTAGCCCTCTTTGGGATGTTCTTTCTGTCACTATTTTTAGATACTCATGATTAATCTTGTAAGTAAAAACCATTCTGACCACATTGCTCGGGAGCTAGAGAGAGCAAACAAATGAGCAGCATCTTAAAATTCCTCCATGAAAACAGAAGGAATCAGAAATACTGGAGCTCTGAAGCTCCTCTGCTGATGATTTCAGGCAGAAAAGGATGGTGCTTTTAGGGCAGTGATGCTGTGTCTGTACCTCTCCCCAGAGCTGGAGCAGAGCAACCAGGAGAGGGAACAGGGGCTGCTCCTGTCTCGAGCATTCCCTGGAGCAGCTCCCAGCCTCTCCATCCCAGTGCAGGGAGGGCATGGAAAAACCTTCTAGAAGCTCCAGTGTTCTTGGTTAGGAAAGGAAAAGAAAAAGTGTAAATTATCGGTGAGCAAAGACCATACAAGGTCTTTTTTTTATCTCCTAAGGTTTAAATGATGCTTTTTCATTCCTGGTCCATATTTCCAGGTGTTTAAACCTTCCAACTGCTGCAGCGTGTCTGAGTCCCAGGCAGGAGCAGGAGGTGCTGACAGCAGCTGGGAATATGTTGATGCCTTTGGGATCTGTGATCCTCAAGCTCCGAGTTACCTAAAAACACCTCATTAGCATTCCATGGGCTTGGAGGTGTATGGGCTTTATGTTGGCACTGGAGCTGGTTTTGTGTTTGTCCAGCACCTGTTGGGGGTGTTTCTGTCCCTGGAGCCTGGAACAGCAGCACTGGGAAATGTGGAAGTGTGGGGGCCTGGGCTGAGCTGTCGGAGAACACAGAACTCACCTGGGCTCAGCCCAGCTCAGCTGGATTTCCTGGTCCAGCAAGAGGAGCTGCGGGATCACCTCAGCACTGAAAGCCTCGGAAACATAAAAAGATTCCTTCTGTGTAGCTGATGCTCCCAGGGCTCAGTCTCGTCTGCAGGTTACTGATGAAGCTAATTAACGAACAGCACCTCCCACCACCGGCTGGGCTGCTCAGATCCAGCCTTTGGGGATGCTCTCCGAGCTGATCCCTGAGTCCTGCTGCAGGGAGACTGGTTTGAGTGTGGAACCATGGGACCACAGCCCCAAACACAGGCAGTGTCCAATCCTTCCTAACTGGGAATAACACAGGAGATGCAGATGAACAGCATGGGAATGCTGTGTCCAGAGAGCAGCTGTTCCAGACTCTCTTGGCAGAGCATCCCTTGTGCTCTCACAAGGTGTTTGGGATGTTGGGGAACAGCAGCTTGGCTCAGCCCGGGGAGCTTCCAGGCAGTGCTTCTGGCACAGTTAAATGCCTGAAGTCCATCAGAGTCACAGAATCCTTTAGGCTGGAAAAGCCCTCTGGGATCACTGAGTCCAACCATTCCCCAGCACTGCCAAGGCCACCACGTCCCCAAGTGCCACATCCACAGGGCTGTTAAATCCCTCCAGGTGACTCCATCACTGCCCTGGGCAGCTGTGCCGGGGCTGGACAACACTTTCCATGAAGAAGTTTTCCCTAATATCCAACCTGAATCTTTTCTGGTGGAGCTTGAAGCTGTTTCCTCTTGTCCTGGGGCCTTTCCCACTGACATGATGTGCAGAGGAAAGCACCTTTAAATATGAATTTTCCTGCCTGGACACAGCTTGAGCATATTTGTGGAAGTAATAATATAAACCTGGGAGAATTAGACCCTGATACAGGAATGCAGTTAGAGGGAACTGGGATGAGAGCTGGTCCTCACGTGCAGCTGGGAAGCCAGCATGGGAACAGCAACACGCTGGCTCTGGTCACAGGAATTCTCCATCCCCAGGGCAAGGCTGGGAGCTTCCTTGTGGACACATCCCCTTCCTTGCTGCTGTGCTGGCTGCTCCCTTACACGGTGCCACTGGCAGCCACCTGGATCTGGGCTTGTTGTCAGTGGCTGAGTGTGTCTAGGGTCCCACCAGCCCCTTCCCTGGCACGAGGAAAATATGCTGGAATTTTTCCTGTGGTTGTTCTCTCTACAGAAAAAGCTGGAGCTGGCCTCAGGCTCTGGGGAACTGGCCCCGGCCGTGCAGCGGATGCGGGAAGCCATCGGGAGCCTCACCCAGTTCATGGAGGCAGCGGGCCCGGAGCAGGCAGTGACGATGGAGCTGGCAGCAAGAGACTTCTCCTACAGCCTGGCACGGATCTACACAGGCAGGGCAAAGGGAGATCACAGCATCATGGAATGGGTTGGGTGGAAGGGACCTTACAGCTCATCCAGTCCCTCCCCCTGCCATGGGCAGGGACACCTTCCACTATCCCAGACTGCTCCAAGGCCCATCCGACCTGTGGATTTCTCTGGGCACCCTGTGCCAGGGCCTCCCCACCCTCACAGGGCACAATTCCTTCCCAATATCCCACCAAGCCCTGCCCTCTGGCAGTGGGAAGCCATTCCCTGTGTCCTGTCCCTCCATCCCTTGTCCCCAGTCCCTCTCCAGCTCTCCTGGAGCCCCTTTAGGCTCTGGAAGGGGCTCTGAGCTCTCCCTGGAGCCTTCTCCTCTCCAGGTGAACACCCCCAGCTCTCCCAGCCTGGCTCCAGAGCAGAGGGGCTCCAGCCCTCGGAGCATCTCCGTAGCTGGACTCCAGCAGCTCCACGTTCTTGTGCTGATGGCTTTCAGACCAGGAAAGGGCTGGGAATCACCTGGTTCACCCCGGGGTCAAGGGTGGAGCTTTAAACCTCAGTCCCCACCTTTCACACTGAAGAAGCTCCAAGCACTGAAGTAACCACGCCCTGTTTTTCCCAAGCCCTGGGAATACTGACACCTCCTGCTTTTCCCCAGGAGCTCTTCTGATCGAACATGCGGCTCGGCCTGACGCTTCCTCCACAGACGCCTGTGCTGCTCAAAGGTAGGCACAGCCCTGCCCGCCTTGCCCGTTCGGGAAGATTCCATGTGCAAAGTCAGAGGCTTTCCTCTGCCTCTGGAGTGATCCAACCCCGGCCATGGCCAGACCCACCTTCCCATCAGCGCAGCTGGGAACAAGCAGCGTCCCGGGCTGGCTTTTCCCTGCTCGGGAGATCTCCACTCTCGCCGGGACGGGCGGGATCCCACCTGGGCACGGCACCAGCCCCGTGTGTGTGGCAGGGCTGGCACAGACCATCCCTCTCCATCCAGGTGGTGCAACCAGGAGCTGTGCCCGGTGGCCGCGGAGTCAGGGAGGGGCAGCTACGGGGGCGGGGCAGCGCTCCAGGACAGCGCCCTGGTGTTCGGGAACAGCCGGCTCTGAGCCACCGCAGCCCCAGCACGGACACGAGGTGGGTTGAAACCCAAAAAATCCCCCAAATCCTCAGGTAGCTGCAAATTCCAGGTGTGGTGAAACATCCCGTTCCACAGAGGGCCAGACCAAATCCTTCAGGGGTGATCCCCACCTACCCTGGGCTGAAATCTGTGGCTTTGAGGTTTCCTAACACAGACACAGCCCCGAGAGTCATTCCAAGATGTTGGAATGTTTTCACCGTGCTTTAGGCAAAGCCCCAGGGATCAAATGCAGGCAATGGCTGGAAGCAGCAGTTCTTCAAGTGCCAATGCTGTTCTTTTTGAAGGAGACCAACCAAAATCAAACTGAAAATTATCTGGAGCTGATTAAATACAGAAAAGCACCATTTATCCTGTTCGCCTTCCTGCTTTCCAGTGCTAACCACAGGCTTCCACCCTGGCACCTGCCTGGGATGGGGTTTGCTCCAGGGGCAGCCCCATCCACCTGCCATGGCTGCGAGCATTGACCTCCCCAGGAACTGCTGCTTTCTGAAGGAAAGAGGGATTTATATTCTCTAGGACCTTCAGAGAGAGTGGAGCAATCCCAGTGGGACACAGCAAGGGAGGCTCCATGAGCTCCCCATGTCCTGGCACAGGAATCAGGGGCTGAGCCAAGCAGAGCTTCCCTGGAATCACACAAGTGCCACGAACCAGCCCCAGCACCAAAGGGCTCCTGTTGTCTGTGCACTGCAGGGAATAAAGAGGTTTTGGGTTTGAAAAATCTCCTGTGTTAAAGAATCACAGAATCATGGAATGGTTTGGGTGGGAAGGAACCTTAAAGCCCATCCAATCCTTCCCCCTGCCATGGGCAGGGACACCTCCCACTATCCCAGGTGGCTCCAAGCCCCGTCCAACCTGGCCTTGGACACTTCCAGGGATGGGGCAGCCACAGCTGCTCTGGGTAACCTGTGCCAGGGCCTCCCCACCCTCACAATTGTTGTTCCACAACAGGGAACAATTCCTTCCCAGTATCCCACCCAACCCTGCCCTCTGGCAGTGGGAAGCCATTCCCCCTTGTCCTGGCACTGGAACTACATCCCTGCAGTTTGGTGTCAAAGATCTCCCAGGTGTCAACCGATGCACAGGAGCTGCTGTGCCCTGAGAAACTCTGGGGAACAGGAAAGTGAGGGAACAGTACAGAGCTCTAAGTGATGCTGGCAGCAACATCCATCACCAGATGTGCCCGTGGGTCCAACAGCAGGCGATGGATGTGGCCCAGGAGGGAAAGTCAGAGTGCTGGAAGTGTTTGCAGAGCTGATCATCTCCCAGGATCCCCTTCTCTCCCTTAGGGGCCCATTTCCAATTGCTGCCAATCCAGGCTTTCCCTCTTCCTATTTTACGTTTTTTAACACCAGGATTACTTTTTCCTCATAATTGAGCTATAATTTGCCTAAAAAGAAGCCCCTCAAACTGGGAGCTCTGCAGATGCACCAACACAGAGAACAAGGAACTACGAAACCACCACTGTGTAGGAAAATGACAAATTTATTAAGATCTAAATATTCACTCTGAGACCACAGCAGAATAAAGGCTGCTCGGACACTTCCAGTGCTGAACAGCTCTGCCCTCGGAGCTTCAAATGGTTCCAAACATTTCATGTGCTTCAAGTAATTCAGATGTCATTTTAATACAAATCCCACCCCAAAAAAAGGACAATCAACCCCAGCACCTGCTGCCGTGGCAAGGTCTAAAAATCATTTCATAACAGAACTGTGGGAAATCAGTTTGAAACATGGATTTGTTAAAGTCAAACTTTAGCAGCATTTAAAAAATGTCAAAGTCCAAAGAATATGGTGAGCTGAAATCCCGAAATGCAACAATCGGAGTTCTGATGGCTGCACTGGGTGAAGGGGGGAATTTGTCATTCCTCTTCCTGGGACTGGGGTGTCTGTACGGGATGGGACAGTGGGACAGACCCTCGGGTCAGCTTCTCTTCCCTCTTTAGCCACAAACGGAGTCAATTGTTGAAAAGGAAATGTCACAATGCCAGGCCTGGGCTGGGCTGGCTCCTGGCAGTACAGATGTTCCCAAGGGCCTCGAGCTGTCCCTGAGAGCCCTGAGCTGTCCCTGAGGGCCCCGAGCTGTCCCTGAGAGCCTTGAGCTGTCCCCAAGGGCCTCCAGCTGTCCCCAAAGGCACTGAGCTGTCCCTGAGGACACCAAGCTCCCTTGGGAATTGCTGCTGTTCTTCCTCACCACTCAAAAAAGAGCCTAAATCGCTGTTTTGGCTTTTTAACCAAGGAAGGTCATTCCAAGGAGCTCAGGAGCCAGTTCTGAGCGATGCCAGCGCAGGGCAGGTCTGAGGACCATGGAACATCAGGTCCAATCCTGCACCTGGCACAGCTGCCCTTTGCTCAGTGCTCGCTCCAAAGCTCATCCTGGGTAATTCCAGGCTGGTAACAGGGACAGTTGCAGACTGACCACACCTGAACACCCTGCCTGTTCAACGGGCCCTGAACCTGCTCAGCTTCCTGCACATGGCTACTGCACTTTGCAGCCTCCCAACACCTCAAAACCTCTCCCAGGGCAGGCTCTGTCCCACCCCGGGCTCCATCCCACCCCTGCAGCCCTTCTGGGGTAGTGGAGTGGTTCCCAAACACCTCCTTCCCCGTCCCAGCAGAGCTGTTCGTTTTCCACCCTGCCCCTGCCACCACCACACTCACCTGTGCCAAGCTCTGAGAACTGAGCCAGGGTGAGATCCCTGCTGTCCAATGACTCCGGTGCCACCTTCCCTCTTCCCCGTCAGGGAGGGGCGGCCCTGCTGCTGTCACACCTGGGGATGAGAGGGGCCTTCAGTTCCCAAAGATTTCTGACACTTTGTGAAACCCCAACCCCCCTCTGCCTCAGGAGGTTGTTCCACAGCCGTGGGGCGGCACTGGCACCGCCTACTGACAGCAGCACTGCTGTCCTGACAGGCTCAGGGGCTGTCGGGGAGCTGGGACAAAGGAAAGAGGGAAGGAGGTTCCTTAGGAAGAACGGATCACGGGGAAATGAGCTTTGACACCTTGTCAGCCGTGTCCTCCTCTGGCAGAGCTGCCAGGGCACTGCTGCCCCTGTCGGGAGCCCTTCTGCAGCAGGGGGAGGTTCAGGACTTCTCTGATCCCTCTGCCAGGGCAGAGGACATCCACACCTGGCATTCCCAAAGCCAAGAACATCCCAGCAGCGCCGTGTCCAGGGCTCGTAACGTCTGCAGGGCAACGAGCTCCTGAAAAAGCACGTGGAAGTAACTTGAGTATGGAAGGAGTTCCAGGAATTCCAGTTGTGAGGTGTAACTGAAACCCTCTGCATGTTCTTTACAGCACCAAGCGATCTCTGCTGCTTTCCCACTCCTGCAGCTTCAGGTCCCACCAGCTGCGAGCTCAGCTCTGCCCCAACCTGGATTCATTTGATTGAACAAACACCATGAAACCACAGAGTGATTGTGCACGAGGTCTCGTGATTGGACAGATCTGGCCCGACATCACTCACAGCTGCTCAGACCCCTGAGAATTCAGGGAAATCCTTAAATAAGAAATAAGGGATGGTGGGGAGCTGAGGGGACAGGAATGTGCACAGCCACGATGAGCAGGCAGTGCTAGGAAAATGGGAATAACCAGGCCCTTGTGCAGGACAAACATCAGTTGAGTTTTCCACCTTCTGAGAAAAAACGATCTTTAGCCTGAGTTTGGTTTGTTCCCAAAGAGCCGCAGCTCCACCATCCAGCACTGGGATAAGGCAGGTGCAAGTGGGAATGGAGCTCCGACCTCTCTGCAATGGGGGGACACGGAGCTTCCTCTGCCAAACCTCACCAAAAGCAGGGGGAATTCCCTGCAGACCTGGGCTGCTCCTGCATCTGGGTAACACCACTGGACTGAAATGTGATGGCTTGTTAAGCACAGAAAGAAAAACACGGTACAGAGGGAGCTGAGACTCTGGCACCATGCTCCATCCTCGGCACACTGAGCTGATTGTTCCAGCAGAACCTGGTGGGGTGTGTGGGTTTTTGTCTTTCCCCCTTCCTGGGACTCCTGCACCAGGAAAACCAAGCCTAAGATTTAATTTTTAATTCTAAGTTGTTTAGGAGCAACAGTTTGTTGTTCCTTGGAAAGACACAGTGTGGAACAGAAAGCCAAGGGCAGCAGCTGCAGCCTTCTTTTCCAAGGCCTTGGTGTTCCTGCTGAGCCTCCAACACATCCCCTCCAAGGGACAGGGAAGAAAAATAAAAAATTATAAAGTGTGTTAGCAAATGCTCCCATGCAAAAGTCTAAACTTTATTCACTTTTATTTATATATTTAACAATTCTAAAGTATTTACTTCTCGCTTTTGACAAAAATGAAAAATATAGGAGCACTTTACTCTCTTGCGGAGAGAAGGGTTATTTCTGTACACAGCTACGGAGAGACGGCTTCCTCCTTTACATACAAAGAAAAATAATATTAATAAAAAAAGTGCTTCATCGATCCAAAAAAGCCTAAAGAGCTGCAAGCATTTATTCACACTGTACATCCCAGCCCCGCCCCGGAGGGACCCTCTTGGCACGTGCAGAGGCTCCGGCTGCTCCTGCACCACAAACCCACCCAAGGTTGGGGTGTCCCCCCCGGCCCCGGCCCCGGCCAGGACCCCTCACCACCCCCGGGAAGAGCCGGACGTTCCCTCGCCCGCTCCGTGCGGAGCAGCGACGCCTGTGCCTCTATTCCAGCTTCCACTGCTGGGTTAGGAACAAATCCCACACACGCCTCAGCTGGAGAACCCATCCTTAGCTTTGCTTTTCCCTCACTGTCTCTTTTTCTAAACCTGTGCCAGGGAGATCCCAAGACGCTCCGTCCATTCCCAGACCCCTTTCCCGCAAGGACGCAGCCTCCTCCTTCCTCGACATTCATTCCAGCACACAGATCCTGGCAGGGCAGGAAGGGCACAGTCCAGCCACCTCAGCATTTCCCCTCAGACCCCCCGAGCTCTGCCAGGTGGTCTCTCCGTGTGACCCTCCCTTTGGATGATGTGATTGTGACATTCCAGGGAAGGGAAATGCTCCTTTCCCCAGATTTCTTAGATTTTGAGCTGTTGTATCTAGAACTCTCAAATACTCCAGCAGGATTTTTGGGAATATCAGAGAAGTTGGGATTTTGCCTAGGGAATGCACTGTGAGCAGGATCTATGCTTCCTCCTGGATTGCACTGAGCAGGATCTATGGGAAGGGAAGGGAATGAGCACCTACCACTCGGGTATAAACAGGTATTTGGGAGTTTCACCCTTTCATGAGGTGACTCGGATTGGGACAGAAGGAGGAAGGGGAAGCCATGATGTATTTTAGATTGTTACAAGCTCCTCAGGCAGGTTTTTCCTATCTGGAGTACACTGAACACAGCCTGGGAAAGGAGGAACATCCCAGAGGATGCCCAGCACTCCGCACAGGTTTGGATCATCCAGTAAAGTGCGAGTGACCAGCCAGGGCCTGATCATGGCAACGCTCTGCTCCCAGAGGGGCTTCCCAGAGGGAGCCTCCCATGGATGGGGCAAGGACAAGGCGAAGGTCTGCTCCTGTCCTGGGTGGATTTGAATCAGGAATTGCCTGGACAGACCCTCGGCCAGGCCGGTTTGACACCTGGCTCGGCTCTCACCAACAGCACATGCATTCCTGAGCCAGCATCCAGCTGTTCCCGCTCCGAGGACTCAGATCTCACGGATTGTGTGTGCAGGTACAGGAATCTGACTGAGACCCCCTCGGGCAGCCAAGCCCACTGTGAGAACAGAGAGGGAAAGGGCTCTCGTGGGAAGGAGATTCCCACCTCTTCTAGCAGCAACAGGTTCCCAAACAGCAGTTTCTGGTTTGGACTAACAGGAGTGATTGAAAGCACTAGGGGCTGCAGCTATTCAGGCTCTGCATTCCGGCTGGCCTGGTTCCCTCTGCTCCCTGCTCCCCAAAATCCTCGGCCTGCAGCAGTTCCGCAGCGGGACAGATAAATACCAGAGGGGATCCTGGTTCTGGCACCAGCTCCCTTCCCACCTCCACGACCCTCCCGCAAACAGACATATATATATTATTATATATACACACACGCACGCGCGGGGACACGGACACACAGATAGGACAGGCAGGAAAGGGGGAAGAGCTGGAAAAGGAGAATCCCACAATCCAGCAGCACGTCCTCGAGGTCTGTCTCGCCGAGCAGCGCTCCCGCCCCGAGCTCCACGCGCAACCTCCCAGCCTCGGCCCCCCGGGAATCCGCGTGTCCGTGGGGAAGGGTCGGCTCGGCTGCTCCCCCGCCGCTCCCAGGCCAGGAATTCAGTTGGACGTGGCAGTGATGGGCTTGTCCAGTTCGAGGTCCAGGCTGGAGCTGCCGGGGTGGAGGCTGCTGTAGCAGGATTTGCAGACTCTGCTGGGCTCAAAGAGCTGCTGGCTGGGAACGGGCACCTTCTGGTTACAGCAACTGGAGCAGAACACGTTGCCACAATTCCTTGCATCAGGAGCAGAGGAGAAATGGAGAAGAAAAGATTAGAAGGAGTTTGACAGAGTTACCCAAGCTGTAAAATGAGATATTCCCAGTGCTGTGATGGGGGAGATGCCAGGACCTCCCTATGGACCAGGGCGTGGGCAGGGACAGCTCCAACCTCTGCACCTGTGCTGTCCCTTCTAGAACTGGAGCAGAGATCCAGGGAATGGACACAGGGAGCAGGGAGGGATGGACAGTGTGGAACTGCAGGTCTTTAAGTGCCTCTGTTCAGCACTGCCCTGTGCCAGGTTGGATGGGCCGTGCCCTCTGTCACATGGAGTGAGCTCTCTGCCATTCATCATGGAATGGTTTTGGTGGGAAGGGACCTTAAAGCTCATCCAGTTCCATCCCCTGCCGTGGGCAGGGACACCTTCCACTAGACCAAGCTTGTCCAAGCCCCATCCAACCTGGCTTTGGACACTTCCAGGCCGGATGAGCTGCACAGCAGCTCCAATGCCAGCCTGGGGCATGGGGCTGAAGCAGAGCCACCACAGGCCCTTCCTGAGAGAGGACATGGGGAATGTGGGAAACATGGGGAATGTGGGGCTCTGGCCCTGCTCATGCAGCTGATCCAGCCTTGGGTCACTGGATGGATGTGACAGGGCTGGGAGCAGGCCGGACTCTGCTCCAGGGCTCTGCTCAAAGTTGGAAAAGTTTAAACATGGAAATAACAAAGCCATCAGTTGCTGCCATCCTCCCACTGCCCCCACAGCAACTCCAGCAGTCCCACACTCCTGCATCCAGGAAACTGAGCCAAGGAGGACCATGCAAAGCCCAGGGTGGGCAGGCAGGTGTTCCATGCACAAGTGGGCACTCAGAGCATTCCCGGCGCTGGCAGAGCCACACCGGCGCATGCACCTCGTTACAGCTCAAAGTTAATTAGTTACCTTCTCCTGCAGTCCCCCTCAAAACCTGTGAGCCCTGTGTGCCCTGTCCTCCAAACTCCTCAAGTCCTACAAGGAGCTGGGAGCAGCACTCCAGTGACCTGGATTCTGCCCTTTCCATTAACTCTTTGGCATCCGGATTTGATGCCTTCATTGTTCTGCACTGGAGATTTGCTGCTGCCAAGAGGCTGCCGGGGAATTCTGCTGACACCCAGCAGCTCTGATTAATCCTTCCTTGCCAAGAAAGGAGATTTCCAGCTGCTGGTCACTGATGGGGAGAGAGGCAGCAGAGAAATCCCATTTCCCACTTCACTGGGCTCATTTCCTCCATTCTGCACAGCGACTCCGGGCCTCGGAGCTGGAACCCCGGCACGGGAAGGCTGACAAGGACCAGCCGCTCTCCAGAGGTTCTGGAGACTGGAGGACCCTGCTGGAAATCCCTGTCAGAACCAGCCACAGGAGTGGGAACAGCCCTGGGAGGTGCCACATAGCTCCAACAGCCCCATCTCTGCTGCTAAAGGAATCATTATCCCACAGCAGCTCACTGCTGGTGGATCAGGGAAAAACCAACCAGAGGGATTATAACAAGTATCTCTCTGTTGGAGCTCACCAGTTTCCTAACATATGCTCGGGGTTTTGTTGTTTTAGCCTAGATAATGGTGCTCTCTCCTGAGCTTTGGAAAGCTCTGGATAGCTCATCCTTCTATCCCAGTGGTCCCTGCTTCACTTCAGAGATTAAAAAGGCTAAAAAACAAGCTGGAAAAGGGATCTTGCTCACTTGAGGAAGTGGGGCTGAAAGTCACGCTCCTCATACCTCCTCCTCATCCCAAATCTCCCACGTTCATCCAGTTTTGGTGATCCTGACCCTCCACCAGCTCTGTGGTACCTGTTCCTGCCACAGGATTTTCAGTCCTTCTAAAACAAGTGGCAGGTTTTTGCCAACACTCTGCACAGCAATGCTGGAATTGTTTGATAACACGTGGTCCTCTCCCAAAAATATGAGAAAATAGGGAAAGGATCAAAAATAAATGCACAGAACTTGCAGGACAGTCTCCTGTCAGTGAGCAGTGCACACCCTGTCACCCACACACCTGGACTGACAGTGAGGGTTAGTCTGAGCCACATCCCGTTTAAGCTCCCAAAAGCCAAGTCCTAAAAGCCCTTCCGTGAGGAGAGAGGCCTGTTCACGTGGATCCAAACCCCCAACAGCTCGTGCTGGCCACCCCCAACTTAGTTCTGGTGATTTCCAGGCAAGTGAGAAACAAAGAGGGAGAACAGCCCAGTTAGTTGGGAGAAGTCACCCGGGAAAGGCAGACGGACAACGGACAGAGGCTGCTGGAAATGCTCACCAGAGCTGATCAACTCGGCCAGAGTCCCTGCAGGGAGGGAGAGAGAGCTCAGGGGAACAGGAAAAGGGAGCAAACACGGGCAACCAAGGAAGCTGGAAGGTTTTATCCTGCTCAAGACCTTCCACTGTGTGGTTCAAGTCATCTCCACTCGCAGGGAAGGGGTGGAAATGTTCACTATGGAGACACTTGGTGGTGTTGGTCTCACCAAGAGCCCGGTCACTGCACGAGTGGAAGCTGAAGGAGCAAAGACGCTGCAGGGAGATCTGAGCCAGGCTTGAAACCCTGAGTCCATCCTAACTCCTCGTGGGGCTGGGGGTGACCTGTGTCTGTCCAGGCTCTGCGAGTGCTCCCGAGCCCAAGCTTAAGGCACTGAGCTTCACTCAGCCTGGGAATACAAATTTTCATAAACACAGTGGGATTGGGAAAAAAAATCATTCAGATTCTTTGTTCTTCCCTGCGTTTGATTAACTCTACAAGATTAAATGGAGCAAAATATAAATCAGACACAAACCAAAAATTATGTTCATAACTCTTTGTAACTTCAAAAAGCAGCAGAGCATCCAAATGTGGTAACTGACATTTATTTAAATGATGGTTCCTGTAATAGTTTTTGCATGTTCAGAAACCAGGAATAGGAATTTATTTGAAACAGAACTTAGAAATTGGAGATTCTCTGGCTTTATCTTGAGCGTGATCAAATCACGCAGCCTCTGCCTCCTGCTCTTCATCGAGCCCCTGCTGCTGCCTCTGTGGCAACATGTCTGGCAAAGAATAATCCAGAAAACTTTGATCTCACACAGGTGTTCTTTTCAGATTCTGTAGGAGCAAGTTAATGAAAAGGGGAGAATGGTTAGAGAAGGAAAGGAGCAGGTTTACAAGCAGTAATGGGAAAAAGATGCTATTCCTGTATTTTGGGTAATTTATATACTGAATTTCTGAGGGCTAAGATGACAAAGCTCTATTTTATAAAAATCTAAACAGCTGCCTCCAAATCCGAACAAAAGATGGGATCTGTTTTGGCTGGAATGGAGCAGATACCAAATCTGACTTTTAAAGATCTCCTGTGCGTGACCTGAACCGCGCAGGAGGAGCTGTTCTGTTCCTGCGGCAGCGCATTCCTGCTCCAACAGCCGTCCTTGAGACGGGAGCTGTGTGTCCAAGGAAAACCCCTCTGTGGTGTGTGGGGAGCGGGAAGGGTGTCCCTGTGTCCCTGTTTCCCAGTTACCTGCAGTGGTGTTTCCGACTGGCGAGCCAGAAGGTGCTGTCGCAGCCGTAGCAGTGCGCGGCCAGGTGATCCGGGAGCCACCGCGTCACCTGCGGAACAGCCACCAGGATCAGGGACAGGGCAGTGGGAACACGCTCCTGCCCTAATCCCCCCTTCCCCAGCTCCCACAGGTCGTGAAGCAGAGGGCTCATAGGCACAGGTACTGGTATGTCAGGTGTGAGACAAGCGGAACGCAAGGAAGAAAGTTCCCAAGAAGTGGCACACAACCAAAGGCTGGAGGATAATTTGAATTAGGATTATCCCAGAATGAGCAATTTACAGGGATTTAGTCTGTACCTCTGTATCCTGTTTATCCACCTGTTCCCAGCTGGCTTCAGAGAAAATCTCTGTGCTGCAGCGAGACAAGCAGTTCTGATCCAGATTGCTTTCCGAGTCGGGAATAGACGTCTGTTGGCAAACAAACACAGCTGAAGGGAACCTCCCCATATCCCTGTTCCACACAAATAAAACCCAGAAACCCCGGCGGGCCAGGTCTGGACCCTGTGCTGATGGGAGGATGTGAGGCAGAGTGGATTTAGAATCCAGTTTCTGCTGCAAAGTTCTGGCAAGGCTTTGGATGTTTAACCAAAACCTGCTGCTCCCTGGGGTTCCAATTTCCAGGGTCCTGATTCTTTCCCAAGGTTGTTTCACTTTTAAAACTAAAATTAGTAATACATATATCCTTCTCTTGGCAAAGATTCTGGAAAATACAAGCAAAATTCCATATGGGAAACTCAGAATTTGAGCCATATATACTCCATATATAGGTTTTGGGGAATAATGCTTCCTTAATATAATCTATCCAGGTAGATGTGGACTTTAACTGACTTAAAACTCAGCCAGCCCTTGAAATACACTAAAATAGCAAGAAATTTTGAGTTCATGTATTTTTGTGTCTGAAGAATGGGCATTCCTGGAGTTCCAGAAGAAAACCTGCAGCTCCCAAGCTGAGGCACAAACAGAAGGTAGAGATCAGGTCCTTAAAAACAGGGAATGTTCTGGAGGCACTGCCAGCCCTACACTGCAGCTTCTGAAGGCCCTTAAAAAAGTGGGAGCAGGATCAATTAAGCCAAAGCACCCAATTTCTCCAAGGAATTCAAGCTTTTAGCAGTGACACTGAGCCCAATGAGCACATCGTGCTGCATCTCCAGTGAGAAGAGCCAAGAAGGCTCCAAGGATTTTTCACCACAAACGTACCTGGGACTATCCAGCACCTCTGCCACTTCTAACAGTGAATTCAACAAACAGAAGTTGGCAATCTCCTATAAATGGGGTTTTTTTTTCAATTTTGCAAGCATATAAACCACATAGGAAAAGGAAATTTCTGATGGGTGTTGCGTCAGCCTCAGGAATTACAGGCAAGTGCTCAAACCCACAGGAAGGTACAATTCTCTACAAAAGTCTCTACTTTTACAACTTTAAACACTTCCAAATAGAAGCAGAGTTTAAAAGCTCCCTTAAAATTTTTAATGTGTGGACAAAAAAACCCCTCATTGACACAAGGCTGTCACAAAAGCTCAGGTAATTTATTCCAGTTAATTTAGAATTCCAGAAATTTATTCCAGTCACTGAGCCTGGAGCATCTGAAAGGGATGGTGTGAACCTGATGGGTTTGAGCTCACAGAGCTGCCACTGCAGCTGGAACCTGCAAAGAACCAAAGGATCATCCTATGCTACTGTCCCAAAAATGGCACAGGAAAATACCTTTGCCCTACATGAAAACAACAATAAACCAAGTGTTTGGTTGGTTTTACTAAGGCCAGGGAAGGGGTTCAGGTATGGCCAGGTGTGTGTGAGCCTGCTGCAAACACCCATCTCGAAATAAACCTCTGGTCCACGCATGGTCAAGCTGAAGTCTGGTTATCAGCCATCATTATCTGCCATTTATCAGGTACTCAGGCAGTGTTTGCCCTCTTCAGGATGACCTGGAGAGGCCTGGGAGAGCCCCAAAATCCCACCCTGAGCCAGGAGCTGACAACTCAGACTCAGCCCAGTGACCCTCACTCACCACTTCGTCTCCGTAGTCGCCATTGAGCCGCAGGGAGCTGTTGAGGAATTGGCTCTCCAGGCGGCTCTTCAGCTCCTGCACCTGCTTCTTGAGGGTCTCCACCTCCTGCTGATGGCCCGTCTCGATCTGGCGCAGGCGCTGCTGGATGACGTCGGTGTAGACGGGCATCCCGTCGTCGTCCAGGTGGCTGCGGGCCGGCTGGTCCGGGCTGCCGGCCGCCGGCTGCTTCCCAAGCTGGCTGAACATCCACTTGTGGTGCAAGTTCCTCAGGTGAAGCTGTGCAGAGCTGCAGCTGGCTGCGGACACCTGCCGGCTCAGCGAGGCCTTGAGCCGCCCGTCCTCGCCGTTCACACAGTGTCCGTTCGTCGCGGGGAGTTTCGGGGCCGAGAATCCCGCGGGTTTCTCCGCCAGTTTGTTCTCCGGCTCCAGCTCCCCGTTACACACCACCTCATCTTTGCGGTCTGCTAAAGGCAAGGCACAAGGGGAAGGCATCGGGAGGTGTGAGGTGCTGCTACCAGAAGTCCTATGCACTCTTGATCCCAGTTTTTGGAGCTCTATCATGCACTCCCCCTCCAGAGTTCGGGACAGCTCGTCAGCGCTGTTGTCGAAGGGGTGAGGTCTGTGGCACGGAGCCGTAGGCATGAGCTCGGCCTTTGCTTCGGTCTCCGTTAAGGTTTCCGTGGAACTTTCGATGTTGGACGTCCTTGCCTCTGGTGGGGCTGGCAGGGGGAAGGGAAGGCCGGCCTGGGCTGTGCCGTACGGGTTCTCTGCTTCTCCTTCACCTTTCCCAACACGTTCTTCCTCCGTGTTGTTTAGAGTGTCTCTGTTCCCGGAGCCCTCCGAAGGAACAGCCTGCAATCCTCTCACCTGAGGTACCTTCTGGAGAGCGCTGCTGGGATCGCTGTGCTCGTCCTGTTGTCCTTTGAGCTCCGAAGCACCGTGTGAGGCCGGGTGTGGGCTGGATGTGGGATTGTTCATTACGATACCTGTATCCACCTCGGCCTCTTCCCCGAGCTTGCTGACATACCCATGCAGATTGTCAGATCTCTTCTCCTTATCGAGGGCAACCTCATCCCCTTTCCCTGCTGTTTCCAGGCCACCCCTCAAGTGCTCCTCCAGCCCAACATCATCTTTCGTGGCCTCCTGCAGAATGTTCTCCATCTGGCCCTCTGCCACCCCGGCTGCCACAGAGAGCTCTGCCCCCAGGGGGACCCTGCCCTGCCTGCCCAGCCCGTCCCCCTCGAAGGGGTCGTCCCCAGGAGGGCCCAGGCTGCTGAGCTCCAGGGAGCGGCGGTGCTCCTGCCACTTCTCGTTGAGGCTGGGATCGCTGCTCCGGCGGTTGGTTGTAGGCACGCTGCTGTCACAGGCTGTCGTCAGATTGTCGAAGGATCTGGTCTTTGGTAACCTGCACAGGGACAAACAATCCCAATCCCAAATCAGAGAATGTTTTTATAAGCATTGAGCTACTGTGGTTTAAAACCAGCCCCGCAATTAGGACAATAACAATGTGCTAACTAATGGACTCATGTAAAGTATTATCCAGGAGCACATTCCGACCATCTGTAGTGCAGAGCTGCTTCAGTACTTCCTTTGTTTGCCATCAGGAAAATATGTTCAACCAGACTTCAAACATTCCCAGATTAATCCCTTTACCACCAAGCCCAAACCATTACAGCCTGGTCACACCTCCTAATTAACACGTGCTCAGAGTCATTGTACAAAAAAGCATAGAAATTGTTATGCAACACTGAAAAAATCGAATTCAAGATAACCAAAGGAAAGTTTATATTCCACAAGGATATAAGGAATTCTATGTGGCTAGGTGACACCCAGAGCTTAACCCTATTTGCCCAGCTTCTCTCTGCCACACTGCCATTCCTGAAATGTGACAGCTTCCAAACCCAGCACACGGACAGGCTGCACTGGGGCAGGTCAATCCCACAGTCCTCCCAGTACACCCAGGAGAAATCCTGCCCTCCCACCACAAGCATTCTCCTTTCATATCCCACAATATTCTCTGTTGATCTTACTTTACAGGACGGGATTTCTGGGCTCTAGGCTCACCTGCCCAGAGGCTGCTCTTCGGGGCTAGAGCCTGGCACAGGGTACGGGGCACACGTGTCGTCGGCGGGCGTGGAGGGGGAAGAGCAGGGCAGGTAAACAGCACTCCAGAGCATTAAGTTCCTCACATGGCACACGGGATACAGCACCTGAGGGGGAGAACACATGGAAAGGGTCAACTGCTGGCTCCCAGCAGGAAAGCTCAGCTCTGAGGGTGGCAGTTCATGGGGCAGGTCAGAGCTGGGACACGTCCAGCCCCTGCCAAGGACGTTTCATCAGCCACACCTGGGTCTAGAATGACCTTTTTTGTCAGAGGGAGAACAATGCTGGCCTTCAGCTCCTCCTGAATGGATCCTGCAGTGAGCTCTCTGCAAATCTACACCTTCACAATCCACTGGTATTCAGTGGCTCATTGTGAGAGCTGAGGTTCCCTTGTGGGTTGTGTTACACTGTGCCAGAGGGGAGCTGAGCTCATTCCACAGGCCCCAATCCATCACAGCCCACCCTGGCTCTAGTGCAGGTACTCACAGCTACACATTCAGTACATGCAGAAGTACTTTGAAGAGGCACCTTGCTCTCAAAAGGGATTCCTTGACTGTGGAATATGCCTTCTGTTTCACTTTTGAAACACCTGGGCTCATTAGCAATTCCACTCTTTTCCAAGGAACTTTTCCATGGAAAAGCAGGCAATGGCAGAGGAACAGTCTGCTCCACTGTACACTGGTCAGGCACTGACCAGGCTCCCCAGGGAATGGTCACGGCCCCAAGGCTGCCAGAGCTCCAGGAATTTTTGGACAACACTCCCAGGGACAGGGTGGGATTTTTGGGGTGTCTGTGCAGGGCCAGGAGTTGGACTGGATGGTCCTGGTGGGTCCCTTCCTCAATGAGGATATTCTGTGATTCTATGAACAGTCAGTTCCCTGGCACGGGGAAAGGGCTGAGGGGTGGCTGCTGCTTTGAACAACTCTGGCTGTGTAACAGATGTGGCTGCACCAGAGGCAACTTTTAAAGCCTGAAGTCAAACCACAAAGAGGTGAACTCAAGACAGGAAATTACCCAAACTCCCACATGCAGAAGGAGTATCCTTGTTAGTATTTCCAGTGTCGTATTTCCTGAGAACAGGGGCCAAGTGGGATAGAGCACGGAAGGGCAGCCCAAGGACAGACCTGACCACTCAGACAGCTCTGAGAGCCCTATCTATGCTCCTCCTGGCATTTTCATGGAAATTTAGATGCATCCATAGCTTTAACATCCTCCCAGGCCGTGTCTGCTTGCCTCACACATTCTCCCCATGCTGGTGTTCCGTGGGAAGGCTCCAAGGGCTCGTTGCAGTGACAGCCCAGAGCCAGGGCACACAGAGCCATGGAGGGCTCAGGGGAGTAGAAAATTCACCTTTTTACAACCAGCACGGGCATAAACCTCCTTCCTACTTAGCCAGGGTTCAATTCTGCCCTAAGAAACAACTAAAAGCCACATCTATGATATGCAAACGCACTGCACAGTCCTTACAGTTCAGTTTATGACATCTGATACTTTCATAAATAAAAAGGGTTTAAATATTTATACAAGTCTTTGCAGTCCTAACCATGATGTCATTTGGTGACTGTTTGCTCACTTGTCCATGCTCTGGCACCCCTCAGTGCCTCACAACTCAAAATGAGGTAACTGAGCCCCTTCCCAGAACCTTCCCTAAGCTCTTACCATGGAGGAGCCAAACTAAAAACCTGAAGGTATCAAGAGCAACAAAGATACACGAAATAATCTGAGCCACTTTTCTGTTTAGACTTAAGATGAATTTAGACACAGTGTCTAGGTTTGCAGGCAATTTTATGTCACTCGTCTGACACAGCTTAGTTCTCTAGAGAGGTCCATTTATCAAACATTGAAATGTTTTCTGTTACAAAAAAGAAAGTAAAATATTTAGTTACAGAAAGCACATTTCCAGCATGGAGACATTTCTGAGGTGGCAGTTGACATTCCTCAAATACCAGCAAAATTAACACAAGACTTGAAACGTCAGCCTGAGCCAGGTGTTCCAAGATGAATTTCAGGGAGGACTGGGCTGGGAACACCTCTCTGTTCATGGTGACAGTTCAGAGACCCACACAAGGGTTTGGGAAGGACCTTAAATCTCATCCAGTGCCACCCCCTGCTACGGGCAGGGACACCCTCCATTATCCCAGGTTGCTCCAAGCTCTGTCCAACCCAGCCTCCAGGGATGTTCCAACATTCCAGGGACGGGGCAGCCCCCACCTCAGCTGTGGCTGAACCCCAGTTCACCATATCCCACTGTTGGGGTGTTTCTCAGGGGACTCCCCGCTCTTGCTGTACCTGTGAGCCCCCCAGGGCTCTCCCACAGGAGGGGGATGGGATACATACAGATTCCGACTGGGAGGAGTAGAGCAGGTTTTTGAAGGCTTTGTTTGCTGCCCGCAGCAAAGACCAGACGGAGCAGGTCCGTTCCTGAGTGTGTTTCTCTCCTCTCTCTTTCGCATTGTTGCACAGGAATGTTCCAAAGAGGCAGGAGTAGGTGTGCTGCACCAGTTTCACCTGCACACGGCCACACACACGTGTCAGGAGGCAGAAGGGATCGGTCCCACCCTCCCTTCCCAGGGCCAAACCCCTTCCCAGGGCTGCCACACCAATCCACAGCATTGTTTGCATACTTCCTTACAAACCAATCGCAAAGGAATGCAATTGGAGTGGAATCTTTTAAAATCATAACGCAAGAAATTTAGGGAAAAATGGAATGTAGAAAGACAAAATATTTGTTCATAATCAAGCATAAAAGTCATGTTGATACAAACTCATTGCCCTGCAGGACAGGCAAGGCAGAGAATCATGATTCCTCTGCTACAAAACATTAATGCAGCACAGAAATGCTGATCATTAATCACTCCATGCTGTGGGCTCAGCCTAACAAATGCCAGCTTAACTTTAGGTGTATCAACGACTTCCTTGGGATTATTCAGATGTTTAAATGAAGACAGGTAGTTCAATACTGCAATAAATTAGGGGTTCACTTTAAAAAGGCCAGCACACCACGGGTATGTTCTCCCGTGGAGATTAGCAGTGTGCTGTGAAGCCAGTTACTACCTGTTGTATCTCATTTCACAACTGAGCTGCTCTGGGACTGTACATGGACTCAGTTACATGGCTGAGCTGGCAAGTGGTAATTCAAGTCAGCCACAATCACAGGAATGTGCCTTAAATCTCTTAGTGGATCAGGCACTTCATAAAAACTTTTACTCTTCAGATTACTGGTCCTGCAGTCCGTGACTGCCACTTCCCCAGAGACCTGAGAACTGACTTGGACCATCCTGGGTGAATTCCTAATAGGAGAGCTGTCTGCTTCCAAAGAAGATAAGCACAGCTCCTATATCCTACACATTTTCAGCAAAGAAACAGAAAAAAAATGAATGGAGCAGGTTGTTTTTAGAGGAGGAGTATCCAAGTCAAAACCAGATCAAAGCAGGGGGGTGTTTGTATTGCCAGTAAGGAGAATTTTTTTCATGCTGTGTGGATGTTTTACACCTCTTAGGTGAGACTATTCAATTAATATCATTTCTTTAAAGTCTAAAAGAAGTCCTTAAGGGTTGTGCTTTTGTTTTAAGAGTGAACAGACCCCATGGGTTATACAAGTGCTTTTGTCTGCTGTATCCAGGCAGCTTTCCTGTTCCCTTTATGAGGTGACAGCATATACAGAATATATTCATATATCTAGAACAATGGAAGGGTTTGGGTGGGAAGGGACCTTAAAGGCCCTCCCATCCCACCCCTCTGCCATGGGCAGACACCTTCCACCAGACCAGGTTGCTCCAAGCCCCATCCAACGTTGCCTTGGACACCTCCAGAATGTCACAGAAAGGTGGGAAAATCCACCCCCCCGGGCTCTCCAGCAGTGTTTAGAAGCAGGCTATAAACCAGCAATCCCTCCACTCACAAGGAATGCTTCATTAAACTCGAAAGAGCAGGGGAACTGCCTCTGGAGCTGATGGACACAGTCCAGCCACTGCAGGAACACCGGGCAGCGCTCGTTGAGGTCATCCGAGTTCTCGCCATGGCCACAGCGATCTGCAAACTTGTGACCAAAATCCAGCCACTCCGTCTCCACTAGCACCTGGAAACCCTGCAGGAAGGAAAGGACAGATGAAGAATTCCTATTTTGCTTTGGTTCAATTTTCTGAGATGGTCTGAGGCTTGTGGGAATCACTGTGTCCTCTCTCCTATTTCCCTTCAGCACTGGGCTCATTACTTCTCTTTACTGCTTTCCCTAATGCCTCTGTGCTCTGCAGTGAAATTAGGACAGATATGGATTCCCAAACTACATGAACAGGAAAGGGGATAAGGCAGGTTAAGTCCTCAGTGACTGGCAGGGAGGATCCTGATATGAGTCCTATCTCATCCAGGGAGGGGTGAGTAGGAACTTCATTTTGCCAAAGCTTCCGGATCGTGGTATCCAGTTGAAAACTTTCCCTTGAAAATGACAGTCAGATCCATCTGTCAGGAAAGAAAACAATTCATCCTCAACAGGACATCCAAGCTCAGGGAGAGCAGGTGCTTGTCTGTGTCTACACCAGTCACACGATGATTAAAGGTTCCCTTGAGTGATTTCTCATGAAAAGGGCAAAGAACATTCCCAAACAGTGCCTGGGTGAGCAGCTCAATGTCACACCTTGTCTCGCAGACCTGAAATCCATCACAGGGCAGGAAAGTTTTGGTTCTTAGTGGAAAGAAAAATTGTAGAGAATGTATATTGAGTCAAAGGCTGTGATTAGAGCCAAAATAATGGCTGTGATTAGAGCCAAAATAACGGCTGGCAGCTGAGAAGCTTTCAATCTGACAGTGCTGAAGACTCATTTTCCTCAATATTTCTGATCCTGGCACACACAGCTACAGTTTATGGTTGGCTCAGGGTGACAGGGAAGGCACAGGGTGTGCATAGCACAGCTCTGCTCTCCAAGCAGGAAGGACAGCACTCCTTGGAGAACCTGGAGCAGATCCTGTGCCCAGGACAGAGCAGCACGTTTTGCCCTGATGGATGCAAACTTCCAGAACCCATGTGATCCAGAAAGTTTCCACACTTCCATCCAAAAGGCTTTGCTGCAGTTCAAGCTTCTGGTCCTTGTGTGTGTGAGGCTTTAAGCAGCAGCTCACAGCAGTGTTCAGACACAGAGTTCTGTTCTGGACAACAAAGGCATCTTGCCTGTGGGCTGACAGATGGAATCCAGCCAGCACACATCCCACAATGCTGGAAAGTGATGGAAGAGGGGAAAATCAGGAAAAATATAACTGACAGAGGACAATGAAAATGTGAAACTGGGAAACCATGCAGTTGGGAAATCCAGCAAAGAGGAGGGCTGTGCATCAGTGCTTGGCTGAGAACCTGCAGGAAGGTACAATTGCAGCACTTTGTATTCCATTTTCCTGAACTAAATATGGGGAAGCACAGACCATGACTGTGCAGTTACAGCAGAGGGAATAAAATCTGCTCCTGAGTCACAGATGCACCTATCCCTGTGTGTAACTGCAGACCACAGGTTTGAACTCCTGCCAGCTTTAGTGCCTTTGCAGCGGCGAAACCTGAAATAATTCATGGGCAGACCTCCTCCAAAAGACCCCAAAGCACCTCCAGCTGCTTTACCCACCTCCGTGGTCCTGTAGTAGGGATCCAGCAGGAGTTTGGCCAGCGCCACAATCTGGGGGGTGCGGTCCCAGCCGTCGGAGCAGTGAACCAGCACCGGCCGCTGGTCCCGGTCCACGGCGTGCACCACGAGCAGCGCGGATTTCAGGAGCACTGACAGGTGCTGCAGCCACTTGGTGCTCTCCAGAGCTGACAACCAACTAGAGGGAAACAAGGGAAGACAGTTTTTGCTCTTTTAAAATGCTTTCAGGTTTGGATGTCTGAATTTATCATGGCAAAGCTCCTGTTTTAACAAGCTGTGAGCATCACTCTTGAGTATTTTTCATTTATGTCTTGTTAACGCTTTTCCAGAGGTGGAAGGAACAAAGCCAGGCAGCCAACCTGAGAAACTGGCAGTCTCTGGGACGAGCTGAAGGTCTGGATCTGCTTTTAAACCATAGAAGGCTTTAGCAGCAAATTCCAAACAGTGAAGTGGGAGGGAAAACAGGACTGGGGTAACTGCAGTGAGGAAGCTGCCAAGATGATGGGCCATTACAGGGTAGTTACCCACAGCACTGGAGGGCCATGAAATATTGTGAAATATTATGAAATATCCTGAAATCACACTATAAATGAATGAAGTACAGGATCACCACCAGAATTTTCCAAACGAAAGCCAATGGTGAGGATTAAAGAGCTGGGAATAGCAGATCAGCCTGGGTGTGAGTGCTCAGAAGCCCACCAGAAGAAATAACATTCTGGTATCAACACTCAAGGTCACACTGTAATTTCAGAACTAATTGTCTAGGCTCACTTCAATTAGAGTAAACCAATGACTTCCACAAGAATGAAAAAATACAGCTTAGCATTATTACACAGGAGGGGAAAATCCACTGAATTTCAGATTGCAAATCAGCAGCAAAAAAATGTGGCTGCAGAAATGTGCAACCAAAGGCCCAAACCCCCAAAACATCCACTTACTTTCCTGGATCTGGCATTTGTGTGCAGAGCAGACGCAAGGACTGGAAGCTCTTCCGGATGGAATGGATGTTTGCCATCCCCATGAACACGACTTCACAATTTGGGTAATATTCTGCAGGGAAAGAGCAAGACAGAGAGAAGAAACTAACAACTACCTTTCTAAAAGCAGCTTTTTTCATAAAAACAACCCACTGCTGTTGTGGACAGATGAAATAATCTGTTTATGAATATTCCCTAAGGAGATACCAGTCCTTGGAGCTCGCTGGGTATTCCAGACATGACTCCACAGCCCAGCAAAACAGGAAGCATTTAGCAAAGTCCTGGTGTATTTATTTGCCATGTTTCATTTCAGGTTACAAAGAGCAGAGTGCGAACCTATGGGAATAAGGATATTCCTGTGCTCCAGGTCCAGAATGTTTGTACAAAGACTGAGAAGGATCATACAAAGCGTAAATAATATTTAACTGGTAATTTATGGATGTAAGTTATATAGATTATAGATTCTTTTCCCTAAGCACTCAAAAAGGCTGAAAGGTTACTTCATCCACTGCTTTCTTCTGAGGGGAAGTGCATGAGGAAGCCTCACATGTGTGAGAAATACTGGAGCTCAGGAAAACAGAAGATATATGGAATTACTTCATATTTTGCTATGGGATGTGCTCAAGCAACACTGGTGGCCTGTACAGACACAGTCAGTGCTCAGGGGGCACCTCAGGAGGGCCAGAAAATACCAATTCAGTCGTTTTTCTCAGATTTAGTTCTTCCTCTATGTGATGCTTCTGTCTGCACAAGATTGATGATACAATAGCTAAAATGACCATTTCTACAGGAGAAAAATAATCAGGATTCAGACTCTGGGATACTGAGTGCTTGCACAAGAAAATTCAGGACTCTCTGAGCATGTTTTGTATCATTTGATTTCCCAACTCTTTATCAGCCCAGCAAATGCTGGGCCAAACACGAGGGACTGTGTAACTTCAGGAGCAGCCACAGAGAGTATCAGACAATTTCAGCCTTTTTTTGTCTTTTTACTGAGTTACATTTGAAGCAAAGCACAGCATAAATGAGCTATTTTTATACAGAGAGTGAAACAAACTTGGCAATACCTGCAGAAAACTTAGCAGCAAAAAGCAACACAAGTTTTATTGAAGGTGACAAGCTGTTTGAAAACCTTCTCCACAGAATTAAAGAACCAATATACAGGAAGAAAATCAAACTTCCTGTATACCCTGCTTTTCTGTTTTGAAATTTTACTCTCTGATGAAGAATTATTTAGTAGTTTTGAGGTGTTCAATGAAAACTTCATCTTTTCTTACTGCTGGCTGCAAATTAAAGTGCAGCAAAGACAAAAACAAAAATAAATGGTCAAAAGACCTTTCGTTATCTTATCTCTGGTTTTTCTGTCTGGGATTTTTTTCCAGACTCTCCACCCATGGAATTTTAACAGGCTGCATTCATACCCAGTAGTGACCATAAATAATATCTTGTTTATGAAACCACCAATTCACAAGTGCCAAAGAACACAGAAAGTGGTGTTGCAACTGTATTACACATGCAAGGTGAAGCAGGATTGCAGTTGCTTTGGGCTGTGATATAAATACTAAAAAATGTTTCAGCTTTAGAAAGATTGCTGAGGAGTTGTATTTTGCACAACCATTCTGGAATATTTTTCTCCTCCACAGTCAGTGGGTTTTACAAGTTCAGGGTTTTTAGACATGAGCACACTGGACACCTTTGTCTCTCTCTAGTTTATACACCTGAGTCAGCAAGGGAAAGCTCTTCAGCATATTCCACAGGGTTCAGCATTTACTGAGCACTGTTACCAGCTGGGTTTATGGCCTGAGAACAGATTAATTAACAGCTAAACCTGCCCTTTGAAGGGCTGGGTGGTGGCTGCTACGATCCAGAACGTTCAGACAGATGAACAGTGTACAGGCAGAACTGAAGGCTGTCAGGGTAATTACATTTGAGCAAATCCTTTTGATTGATGTACTGGAAAGCTGAGGAGAAATGCTGCTCACCTGGGCACTCACAGCCACCCCCTTTGGCTCTGTTGGCCACAGCTGCTGCGTAAGAACGTGCGTCCAAGATCAAAAGCTTCTGAGGCTGGATTGCCAAACTCTCTGCTCCTGAGGCATTGGAGATGGAGGAGTCTGGAGAGGAGGAAATGGGTGAGGAACTCAAAGGATCCTTCTGACATTGGTTACAACGTGATTCACTCAGTCCCACAATGCACATGCATTGGAGAATGTGGATTAAATACAACAGATTCCATCTGTTACAGTACAAGAGATTAAATTTCCACATAAAGCTCTTAACAGAAAAGCAACAGTGACAGACTTACCAAATTCCACATCAGAGAGGTCCCCTCCATTGGAGAAATCTCTGGAGCAATTCCCATTCATTAACTTGTTACTGTTGGACCTGGAATCTGAGGCACAGGCTTTGGCTACGGACTGGACCAGGTGCTCGTCGTCTGCGTTCCTCCAGCCCCACCAGCTGACCTCGGGCTGCCCACAGCGGGAGATCACTGCCCCATTGCTCTGGTGCCTGGGGCAGGAGGGGACACACAGCCAACCATCAGCAGGAAGAACACAGAGGGCACGGAAAAGTCACTGCTGTGCTGAATTCCCTTCATTCCCACCAGGGACCATCGTTCAGCAGTTATCCCCAGCCTGGGATTCAGGGGCAGCTTCCCCTCAGAATGATGGCTGTGACCACAGTCACTGCCAGGTGAAAGTCAAAGCAAGGTCAGGAAGAGAAAACAGAGTCCTCTTGCTCAATATTGTGGCCTGTTGGCCAGTGAAAGCTGGGGAGTGTTTTGGGACAGCAGGTGAGGCATGAGAGAGGATGCTGGATGGGGGATAACTGAGGAACACCCTAACCTGGATGTGGCTCTCATCACCTGGGAGGTGACATTAAAAAAAAAATTCCATTTTTTTTTTTTTACATGTCTGAAGAATTAGGAGTTATTTCTTTAAATCTGACCTGGCTTCTTGTACTACATATAAAGAACAGATCTGGAATAATTAAAACTTATTGAACCATTGCAAACATGCTCTGAAAAAGATGTGAAAACTCTCCCCTATAATCTATTACAAAAAGAGGACTGAAACATATTATCACAGTAATTCCACTCGCCGCCTCTGTGCTGGCACATCCCACTGCTGCCACCACACTGTGATTCCCCATTCACTGAAGTGTTTGCAGCTGGCTGGAATAACCTTCTCCCTGACCTTCCCCAGCAGCACCCTGGATCCAGGGAGCTCAGACCTGGAGGAAGGAAGCCCAGCTGTGGCTACAGAGAGCTGCAGGTGGAGCAGCCAGAGCAGCACAGACACAGCTTCTGGGACACTTCAAAATGTTTGATCCCTGCCTGATGTCACAGCTGAAATATCCCAGCACTCATCCACACACTGCACTTCCCTACTTAAGTCAAAGAATAATGGAATGGTTTGGGTTGTGAAGCCCATCCCACCCCCTGCCATGGGCAGGGACACCTTCCACTCTCCCAGGGTGCTCCAAGCCCTGTCCAGCCTGGCCTTGGACACTTCCAGGGATCCAGGAGCAGCCACAGCTTCTCTGGCCAACCTGTGCCAGGGCCTCCCATCCTCCCAGGGAACAATTCCTTCCCAATATCCCATCTAACCCTGCCCTCTGGCACTGGGAAGCCATTCCCTGTGTCCTGTCCCTCCATCCCTTGTCCCAGGTCCCTCTCCAGCTCTCCTGGAGCCCCTTTAGGCTCTGGAAAGGGCTCTGAGCTCTCCCTGGAGCCTTCTCCTCTCCAGGTGAACACCCCCAGCTCTCCCAGCCTGGCTGCAGAGCAGGGGGGCTCCAGCCCTTGGAGCATCTCCATGGCCTCCTCTGGACTCCCTCCAGCAGCTCCAGGTCCTTCCTGTGCTGGGCCCCTGAACTGGAGGCAGCTCTGCAGGTGGGGTCTCACCTGAGCAGGGCAGAGGGGTAGAACCCCTCCCTCCCCTGCTGCCCACACTGTTGGATGAGCCCAGGACACAGATGGATTTCTGGGAATACAGCTTTTCAAGCAGAGGTGCCTCCACACAATGCTGGTTTTGCCCAGGAGTCACACCAGAACCTTGGATTTCCAAAGCATGAACATGCCAATTACAATTCCTGTATTTTTATGATGCAGGAAAAGATTTTAGAGCCTTCCTGCAAACCAACTGCCCATCTCAGCTTCAGGGCAGCCAGGAGTTGTTCAACTCCCTCTAATCAGGGAACACAAGTGGGGAAGCTCAGCTCAATCTTTACGCAAATCTCAACACTCTCAGCCCTGACCAGGAAGAGAGCCCACCCCAAGCAGTAAACGCTGACTTTTTCGCTCTGAGCTCTCTGATGGATGTTTCTGGAGGTGTGACAGGCTGGTTTGTGCTGTGCTGTCAGAGCTGTCACCCCCGGGTGCTGCGCAGCACCTCCTCTGCAGTGTCCCCGCGGGCACCGCGTGGGCGCCGCCGCCTCCCGCTCCTCACCCAGCAGCAACACAGGGACACGGCTCCGTGGTGCAGAGCCTTCAAGTGATCAAACAGGCTGGGATACGGTATTTGAAGTATTTTCCATAGCTCTTTTTTAATTGTTTCATATAAAATCCCTTCAGTGAGAGGAAGTACTGACACGCTGCGTTAAGTGAGGCAAAGGAAAAGCGATGCGAAGCCACGGCTCCTACACCAGGTGCCAGCCGACTGCAGGCACAGGGAAATGGATTTCTGCTGGAATTAATAGCCTTCCAGAAACAGCTCTACCCATAGCAAATTAGTTCAGCAAAAAATACGTGCCAATCACTGAAAGGCCACCTAGTTCCCTGCTACGCTTGCACAAATAAAAGAAAATAAAACATCATTATACGTGTAAGAAATCTATTTTGAACAGAGCAGCTCATTTATTTTTCCATATGTTCTCCCAGATTTCATTACTACCTGCTGCAGAATAATTTTCATAGGTTCATAAAGAGTTATATTTTCATCTCCAGGTTCTTGCCTCGCATTATACCACAAATAATAAAGAACCATTAGGCCAGGAGATGAGCTCGTTGGTGGCTGTGCAGCCCCACCACTGTCCTGCACAAATATGCCACATTCAGATGTACCAGCAGAAATCAGCACACAATTCTATTTAGGGGCATGCTGGAGGGCTGAGGAATCACACTCATTCCAACTGGGCTGGCCACAGGGATAAAGAATGGCCAGTGTGATGCTGAGGTCCTTGGGGATAGAGCTGGGCTAAGAGGGCATCACTCAGAGCTCAGGAACAAAACAAAATAAAACAAGATTTAAAAAACTTAAAGCAAAACCTCCACGACAAATTCCCTAACACAGAAACACGCAGCCCCCCTGCAGAAGCCAAAGAGTAAATCAGCATTAGGTAACTACAAAGCCCTTTACAACCTGTTGTACAGGATGCACGTACACCTTGTACCCTTCATCCTCCCCGTGTTCAAGTTACCTGAGTACAACAAGAAATCCCCCAAGTCCCTGTAACTACAGAGCAGGGAGGACTCAGGAAGGGTGAATTGCTCCCTGGACTGCATTACTGAACTACCAGGACCTGTAATGGAAAAGCCACTGCTGCAGTTCAGGGGTGTAACTCAGCAGGCAGGAACAGGGATGTTTTCTGTGTGCCACAGGATCCCTGTGCCTGGGTGGGTGCTCACCCTCAGCAGGGCAAGGCTAAAGGGCAGTTCCACACAGAGAACTTCCAGGGAGGCTCTCATGAGCTTAGGATGCCGTTTCCTTAAGGTAGGAAGCCCTCTCTATCGTCTTTCCATAAAACCCTAAGAGCCTTCTCCATAACACTGATTTTCTGGGGCCAGATTCACAAACATAAATTATTGGTGCCCAAAGAAGTTGAGGCTGGGGCTGCCCTATCCCTAGAAGTGTCCAAGGCCAGGCTGGACAGGGATTGGAGAAACCTGGGATAGTGGATGGTGTCCCTGCCCATGGCAGGGGGTGGACAAGCTGAGCTTTAAGCTCCCTTCCAACCCAATCCAATCTGTGTGTCTGTGACTCTGTGAAAAGGTTTAAAAAATTGGAAACAGATAAAAACTGCAGGGTCTGGGTGTAAGATTTCTTTAGAAATCTGATCATAGAATAGATGCAACACTCACTCCTGACAATCCAATCTCCATGGAGCATTCCTGGAGCATGTCTTTGAATTCAGCCTTGACTGCTTTACAGGGACAATGAATTTGTTGTTGCCAGTGTCTATCTCTGGTCTCTGTTTCAGTGTTCAGTATCTGAGACAAGTGATTGGACTAATGTTTAAAAAAAATTATTATTACTTGTTTTTGCCCTGAAGTAAAGCAAAAAGAAATTTACTGATACGATCAATAATGAAACTAAAATCATTAAGTCCCCAAATCATCTTCAATGGAGAAAAAAATACCTCTTACTCCTCCAAAAGTAAGAAAAAAATCTATTTTTACGGCTATATATATGAAACTATATGTGGAATTCCAATCATAGAATCATGGAATGGTTTGTGTGGGAAAAGACCTCAAAGCTCATCCCATCCCACCCCCTACCATGGGCAGGGACATCTTCCACTATCCCAGGTTGCTCCAAGCCCCATCCAACCTGGAGATCAGCATCCACTGGCTGCTGTGAGCTCTATTAGAGCCCAGAGTGATGAACTGGATGTCTTGAAAAATCTATTACTAAATGTCAAGATAAGCAAAAGAAGACATCAAAAAGAGAAACACTTCCCTGTCCCTGATTTGAAGATCAGCAATGAAACCCCACGTGTGATTTACCACACAGAGCCTCAGCAGAACTGCAGAAAATTGAGCGTGGGGACAGAACAATTTCAGTCTCTGTGGTCTTTTGACTTTTCAATTGCTCTTCCATAAATCCCTGGAATGCATGGTGTTCCCAGGAATGAGAACGGAGTGCTTTCCTCCTGTGCAGTGATGGCAGGAGGAGGGATGCTTCCCTAGGGAATTGTTTCTGCAGGTGGGGTGTCCCCTAATTATGTGACAACTGCAGAAAAGGCACAAACTGGCCTGAAATGCACCGTGCAAATCTGAACCCAAACCCATACAAAAATCACATTATTCCCTTTTATAAATATATAAATATATTCCTTCTTATATATATATATATATA